>OZ026844.1:35113897-35378282 GCA_964023205.1 Lutraria lutraria
CCAGTAATTATGAACTCCCTGATAATCTCGGATGTAAGGAGGTAAATTCTGTCAGCTGTAACACCAGCTGGAAGATGGTTCTCTTTATGGATTATAAAGAAAACTTGGAGGACGTGTTAAAAGGGGTAGGTTGAAGAAGCTGAACTTTTTAGGTCCCCGCATCGATAGATTGGGGGGGGGGGGCATATTGTTTTTGTCCTGTTTGTACCCAACTTTAATCTTGCCTATAAGATAAAAACACTTTGACCTACAATCATCTAACTTTATATGTTAGTTCCTCATTGATAGCGTCCACATTTTCAGGTCAGTAAGTCAATGGTCAAGGTCACACTATGGAGGCATTGTATTTTAAACACATGTTCAAGTTATTTATACTTAGTATGTGTTTTGCTTTTGTGTATAAAGGACATTTGCCTTCACTTTTTGGCCTTGATATATGTAATTCAATAGAAAATACAGAAGTACCTATTTTGTTTTGTCTTTATCTTACCTCCATGTGTCAATATGTGGTATGTTAGGTCAAAAGTTCTGGGGTTTGTACTTTCAATATTTGTGGATGTTGCATATATTCTCTATGGTGATTTGTTGTTAACAATTTGTTTAACATCATTCATATTCAACAATCTCTGATATGTATGATTCATATGGAGAGGAAGACTTGCTGCGAATAAGGGTTTTACTGGTAAAGGATCAAGGTTAGAGTGGACAGGTTAATCGTCTGTTGGTATAGTGCGATTTTATTAAACTGTCAGAGCCGCATAATTTGAAGGTCAATACTTCCATTTATTTTTAGTTTAGATTAATTACGATCATCTTCGTTATACTGTATAAACATGCAGAATGGGACATTCCCTAATAAATATCCCTAAAATAAACAAAAACTATCGAATGTGGTACGAAGCTAAACATAATTGCATTCAGTGACAGTGTAATTATTCAGCTAAAATTGCACTATATATAACTGAAATAATGCTGAAAACAGACATTAAACGAAAATAAACATTCATTTTGCTTGATCATGTCAATTGCCCTGTTTGAATCATAGTGTCATTCCTGTGCATAAAGATAGATGAACCAAAAGTGGTCTTTATTCAGAGGTTGAAAATAATGGGCATGATTCAATTGTGAATACTTGTATATATACTGGTCTATGTAACCAGGATGTCACTTTTAGCAGCATAAAGTACTGATCTTTTGGTCACTGCTGCGAGGCTGTATCTGAAATGTTTCGAAAGTCTTAGAATGAAATGTTCAATATTTTGTACATTCATGCTTTATGGTCCATACAGGCAATAAAAGACAAAATCCCTTATATTTATCATTTATGATACACAGTTGGTAATAGGATTTAGATCTGCGTGTGTGATAAAACCCAATATCTCATCTGGTATTGTAATTTTGTATTATTTGTTGATATGCACAGGGAGATGTTGTGAGGTTGTTTCATGCAGAAGAACAGAAGTTTCTTACAGCTGATGAGCACAAAAAACAGCAGCATGTTTTCTTGAGAACGACACAGAGATTATCTGCTACGTCTGCTACAAGCTCCAAAGCATTGTGGGAAATTGAGGTAATTGGTCTTGCTCCAGTTATACTAATCTTTTCAAGATTTAAATTTTCTGAAATATTTGTTTTACTGCACACATTATTTAATGCAATTTGGAATTTGCTCTCCATTATGACAAGTTTTTGAAATTAGATCAGTCTCTAATTTGTATCTTTCTGAGTTTGGTTTTTGTCGAAGCAATGGGATTGTTCTGTATAAATAAGAGAGGCAACTTTAGAACAACATTTAGCTTTGATTGTAGAAATGAAATACTTTCAGTTAAATCTTTGGGATATTTTATTAGGGTTGAATGTAGTTACTTCCCTTGATAATATAGTACTAAGCTCCCTTGATCGTGTAGTTGTGAGAACACAGTTATCTGCCTTGATCTTATTGCTGGGAACACAGTTATCTCCCTTAATTCTTAGACTCAGACATAATGATATGATAAATTCATGCATATTATTTTTACTGTAATATATTTATCTTTGATTTTACCAGGTGGTACAACATGACCCATGTAAAGGTGGAGACGGCCATTGGAACAGTTTATTCAGATTTAAACATTTAGCCTCAGGACAATATCTGGCAGCTGAGGTAATGTATTATACTAAGTTACCTCCCCAGAAAATATATTAATGATGTTTATCCATCCCTGAAATGTGTTTTATAGAACATGTATAGAAATCATTACATTCAAGTTCAAACTTAGCTGTAATGAATTCAGGATTTTCATGAGAACCGATGAAAACCATCAGTTAAAATTGCAAAAAAATCAGTTACAATCCCAAGTTCGAAATACTTAAAACTAGGTGACCCTCATCCAAATCGGTTACTTGCATGAGAAAATCTATTGTACTGAATATCAATGAAAACTCTGTGAACTAAGTAAGTCAATAGTTATACATAAAGGAGTGTTAGTTAGTATACATGGGAACTCTGTGGTCAAGTGGTTTTGACTAGTCTCTGACTAGTAATTACAAGCCCCTCACCTCCCTGAGTTTGAATCTCACCTGTAATCAAATATCATGTTAGGAAGCTGTTTGGTGCCAGGAGTACCAGGAGTATACCTTGTGTCGTCCTCGACTGTCAAAGCTGGACGGTACCAAATAATTCTGGCTGTTGTTGAAATGGTTAAACCCCAGTAAAAGAATTTTATTGATAATGGAAGCAGTTTATATTGTTTCAATACATAAAACCTTATTGCATTTAATATTGTTTTATTTCTATTCTGCTACTCAGGTACCTTGAATTTGAATAGAAGGTCAATACATAATACTATGTTTGGAGAATAATCAATGCTTTAAAACTTATAGAATAGTAGAGGAATATTATTCAGTACAACCTTTCTAGAGCAACAACCTCCCCTCAACAACAGTATGATTTTTTTCCACTGCATGATCTAACTATTAATTTAATCTCTAGTGCAACAACCTCTCAACAGCAACATAGTAATTTTGCTCCTCCCAAAAGGGTGTTGCTTTGTAGAGGTTGCACTGTAATGAATATTTCTGAAATGATTGTGTTTTGTTCCTCAGATTGACAATGATCCGACGTACGATCCGACGAGACAGAAGTTACGAGGATCACCGACGGCTCATGTGTATTGTCTTGTATCTGTACCACATGGTCATGATATCGCAACTTTGTGGGAACTTGATCCAACTACAATGACAAGAACTGATACTCTTGTACCAAGGTTTGTGGAAATGTTTTATGTCCAATGGCTGTGTACATGTATATAAAAGACCTTGCTTTACTAACATGACTTTTTTTTATTTCAATGTATCTAATGGCCTGATATAGAATAGTTCCAAGATATTAATACTTGGGTTAGTGTGACACTGAGCTGTAAATAAGAATTGAAATAACAATGACAAGCATATAATTAGGGACAAAATAACTTCCTTTTAATGCTTGGGGCTAGAAAAAGGGAGACCCACCTCTGTGGTCAAGTGGTTAAGTTGCTGTTTTCAAATCACTGTAACCTCTAAATGATAGAGGTTCAAGGGTTCAAGCCCAGCTACCAACCATGTCTCTTTATGTGAGAAAATAGGGAGTTGCTAATGGAGGATGGGAGTCTAGTAATGGTTCTTCCCAGGAACAATGGTTAGGTGAAATGTCCGCCTCATTTGATTCTGACTGTTGAAAAGGGCCGTAAAACCTGATGAAACAAACAAACAATAGAAAAAAGGGAACAATATGTAAAACTAGGCTTAAAACATGAAAATACCTCTAAATGTAAGTTTCAGGGCTAGAAAAAAGGGGAGACAATGTAAATAAAAATGATTATGTAGATAAATTGATGGTGAATTTACTTCATTGTACAAAGTCATGAGAATTTCAGCATTAAGAGCGCCTTTGAGACCAAATAAATTATTTTATTCCTACATAATGTGATGGTGTCATTATCAAGTTATAATATAGAGTAGATACTGTAACATGGGTCCAATTATAATAAATGGTTTTTACAATAAAATGGGACTGATAATAGTCTGATGTATGAAGTCGTCACTAAGTGAAGTTTAACTGATATTTGTTTTAAATTTCACTGTATTTTTCTGATAAACTTTTGCCTGTGCATTTGATATTATGAATTATCAATTCATTGATTGATATCGTTGACATAATTTATAATTTCAGAAATTCCTATGTTCGTCTTCATCATTTGTGTACTGGAACCTGGGTTCACAGTACCTCATCTTTAGCCATAGATAAAGATGATGACCGACCTGTTATGAATAAGGTGAGTGATTATTTATAACTTTATATGTGACGTAATATAACATGTGATTTTGATTGAAAAAAATAATAAATGTTTGTAGGATACTGTAGAACGCTTTAATTTCGCGACGTCGTCTGGCAGCAAGTGCGATCAAAGACATGCTGTCGTTGCTTTGATATGTGTGTGTGCCACACTTGATCTGTTAGACATTTAAGTTGTGATTTAGTGTTTTATATCTAATAACAATAGATTGATAATAGTTTGTAATTGTTGTAGAAGTTATGTTTTACAAACAGTAGGTAATTAAGTGTGAAAAACTGTTACTGGTATGTTCAAACGATGTCCATAATTGTTCAACAAACGATAGTTTAGTAAAGGCAATATTATAAAAAAAATTAGATTGTAAACATTAATGGTACATGTTTATTGTTAATATATTGCTTTCAATAGATTAACTAAACTGATTATTTTTACGATAAAATACTATAACTGACTTAAGTTGTGTATTTTCGGACATACTGATTT
Source organism: Lutraria lutraria (assembly GCA_964023205.1). Taxonomy (NCBI): domain Eukaryota; kingdom Metazoa; phylum Mollusca; class Bivalvia; order Venerida; family Mactridae; genus Lutraria; species Lutraria lutraria. The sequence goes on from OZ026844.1 coordinate 35,118,694, forward strand.
TCGAATGTATAAAACTCAGCATTTATTTGCGACATTTATTCACGAAATATTCGATTCGCGAATATTAGCGAAAATAAAACTAACGCGAATAAAACCAGTTCTACAGTAGTACAGCATACTAATTGCAAGAATATTCTAACAAAATGTATTCAATGGTAATTTGTAATCATTCTTAGTGTTAGATAAATAGGATGTTTTTTCTAAGTTTTGCTTACCTCAATGTAACCTATTATCAGAACTAGTTTAGACTTTGGTTGCTGTCTATGTTAAATGGGTTTCTAGATTAAATTATTTTGGACAAAATGATATAAAAATTTATGCAAGATATTGATAAATGTATTCTGATCAAGGAGATTTCCTGATTATTTGGGTTAGGATCCTTATGGTCTGTCTATATTAGACAGTTCGGGATTAGTGGGGTCCATATTAGACAGATCAGGATATGTGGGGCCCCAGGGCCCCGGTCAGAGTGGTTGAGATTAATGGCATCCATATAGAGAGATCAGAATGAGAGAGGACAGGATAGGAGAGGCCTCATTTGATAAATTTATCTCCCTAAAATGTTTCGCTAATGTAAAAACAGCAGGATCTTTGATAAACTGCTACAAAATTAAATGTTTCATGTAACAGATCTTTTTATTTGGTTATATTATGCAATTTTATTAAAGGCACCGGGTAGATCGAGAGTATGTATGACTTATTTCAGTTGTTTCCTATCTAAAGCAGTGCTTTGTCTGATATTTCATTGCCTTCAATTCGTAAAATAAAGACTGATGTATTTGCACATTGGAAATCCTTCCACACAGCTTTTTGTTGCTGATATTTCTCCTTTGTCTACAAAATTCTATGTTAAAATTCCATCACAGAGCATCACAGGGAAACATTCTGGAGTCTTGTATTGAATCAATAATTTTAGTTTCAACATGATGGTAGTTTGACCTTTTTAAATGTCATGACAATCCTACTTCTCTAGAGTATTTCTTTGTTTTGCAAAAAAAATGTTCTTTTTGTTTTTTTCATTAATTACAGACATGTCACCTTTCATTGTCTCCTTTGAGATTTGTTGATTTTTATGACAATTTGATCTTGCCCCCTTCTTTTCTTTTTGCTATGTGTGGCTCATTATCATTTATTGAAACAGTTTATTTTTAACTTAACTTTATTAATATTGTACTGGTCAATTGACCTGTTGATTGGTTAAATTCTGACTTCAATATTCTACTAAAGGTTGGTTGTGCTCAAATCAAAGAAGACAAAGAAGCTTTCAATATTGTTCCAGTGCCTCCCAGCGAAGTAAGAGATTTAGACTTTGCCAATGATGCAAGTAAATTAGCTGGAGAAATTGCTAGCAAACTTGAGAAAGGATCAATAACACAGAATGAAAAGAGGTAAACTATGATTATACAGTAAACATCTGAGAACAGAATTTATTCCTCCTCAGGGAGTGATACATTTTACAAACTTTATGTAATCTTTTTGCTTAGCTTGCCTTTGTTCAGAGTTTAATATACAGTAGTTGATAATATGAGTTCAGAGTTAAAATTTTATTTATTGTCGGAATAGTATTTAAACATGTTAAACATTAGCTATGAATAGCTATTTACTGATATGTATGAATATGTGCTATAGACTGACTGTTATTCACATGCTGGTTTTTATTTAATAGTGGTCTTTTTACAATAAAGTTTGACTCCCTGAATTATTTCCTGGATCATTGACATCTTGTAAAAAGGCTTGCAACTGGCATGTGTTCAGTTTGAAATTGAAACTTGTGATTTGTGTAGCAGATACCTTGTAATACTTTATTGTTGCCATTTTTTAGTTGAATTTTGTGTTTGATGTGTATTATAGTAGAAATTCATGAAATGGGATTTTGTAATTTCTGGTTTTGATTTAGTAGCTGTTATAGGTAGTGTAAGTTGAACATATGATATTATATTACGTCATAATATTACGAAGTTAGGTAACTTATGTCACTTTCAGGCAACTATTATATTATGTCATATTACAAAGTTAGGTAATTCATGTCACTTTCAGGCAACTATTATATTATGTCATATTACAAAGTTAGGTAATTCATGTCACTTTCAGGCAACTATTATATTATGTCATATTACAAAGTTAGGTAATTCATGTCACTTTCAGGCAACTATTATATTACGTCATATTACAAAGTTAGGTAATTCATGTCACTTTCAGGCAACTATTATATTACGTCATAATATTACAAAGTTAGGTAATTCATGTCACTTTCAGCCAAGTATCCGTTTCCATGTTATATTTCAGATATATCACCAAGTTGTTGTCAGATCTCATCTACTTCGTATGTAACCAGGAATCCACTGACACAGGCTGTGATCCACTACATGTAGAGATGGGTAATCCAAATGACTGTAGAGAGAGACAGAAGCTGTTACGTGAACAGAACATTATCAAGCAGGTAATTCAGACCACCCATAAAATTGTTGCAGATATGTGACCAACTCCTGAAAAAATCCCTCAATCCCAAAAATAGGATTTTGACAAGATTTTTATACCCCCGCAAACAAAGTTTGAGAGAAGGTATTTTGGAGTCACTCTGTCGGTCTGTTCATATAAAGTATAATATGCACGTATAAATACAACTAGTCTTAGAATTCCACTTCAGGAAAATCTCAATTATGAGAAATACAGTACATGTATAGTTGGTATGGTTTTCAAAATTTCTTACCATATTTATCTTGATAATGAAAGTACATACTACTGTTACGGAAACTGTTCATCATCTTTGTTTGTAGGTTTTCAAGATCCTACAAGCACCTTTTATTGAACACAGCGATCGTCCAGCCTTACGAATGGAAGATATCATGGACCAGAGACACGCCCCTTATAGACAGATTTGTAAATTATGTTATAGAATCCTCAAATTATCACAACAGGACTACAGAAAAAATCAGGTAGACATTGCGTTTTTATAATAACTCGTCTTGATTTAAATGTAAACTTGACTTTACTGTGTCTATATTCAGTTCATTTAGGTCAGTTTAGCTTTTGATGGGTTGGTTAGAAATTGACTACTGGATAACTGCCAGTAAAAACCTGTTTCATCAGATTTTCCATGAGGATCTGACGGCCTGGTGTTTGTTTGACTGTGAATATTGTCTTATTATGGTTAAATTTATATATGATGTTGCTTGATTGATTGATTAATTTTATTGATTGATTTTATTGATTGATTGATTGATTTGAATTTAATTTAATTGATTGATCGATCAATTGATTGATTTGATTTGATTTAAATTTATTTATTTATTTAATTTTATTGATTGATCAATTGATTGATCAATTGATTCATTGATTGATTGACAATAACTTTTATGATTACAAAATGATTAAAGCAATTTATTATGACAGAATGAATATAACTACAGTTGTGATTGTTAATTCTGTATTTTCTAATTCTTCAGGAATACATTGCCAAGAACTTTCCATTCATGCAACGACAGATAGGTTACGATGTTTTAGCTGAGGATACAATCACGGCATTACTCCACAACAATAGAAAACTACTCGAAAAACACATCACAGCTTCAGAAATAGAAACTTTTGTTAAATTGGTCCGAAGAAACAAAGAACCGAGGTTTGTGCTTAGTATGATGTATGACTTAGTACATTATTGTTTCATGTCTTCACTCTTTTTTGTTGTCATAGATTTCTTTGATTACAAGTTCTGTAGATTGTCTGCTTTAAATCTGTTTTAAATGATTATGATATTCTTGTATTAGTTTTTGTCTATCTGTCTGACTCTCACTAAGCCTACCAACTTAGCTGTACTGGATGCATGTTATGTCACTGTGTCTTAGGTTTCATTAAATGTAAATAAAATCTGAAAATCACCAAGATTAAATCCAAATTTCTACTTCTTTGTTATTTTAATGGTCAGTCTGTTTCTCATTTCACAATGTGAGGAGATTATAGTGTCAACCACCAGATGATCATTTTTCAATTACTGCATTAAAAATTATGCAACTTTTCTTAAAGATCTATATAAACAATTTTATCAAGGTTTCTTTGATCAAGTTGCTTTAAATTTCATTATTCAATATTCAACTCAGGCATTTCAGTTTTATTTCCTATCATATCTGAAGTTTTATAATTGTTGAATGAAAATCATATTTAGATTGTCATGGTTACTGAAGGTCAGTTGATGACCTTTATTGCTAATGCCAAGGTCACAGTTACCATCCTTAAGTATTTTGTGCTTATTACAGAAGCACTCAGTGAGTCACGACTCTACGGATAAGCCTACATACAATTGTATGGAGTTTGTAGCTTTTGCACTGTAGAAATCTTTCATTATAACTTGTTTAAACAAAGCATTTAGAGAACTTATCATCATACATGTAACTATTTCAGGTTCTTGGATTACCTGTCTGACTTGTGTGTTTCTAACAAAGTGGCTATACCTGTCACACAGGAACTCATCTGTAAATGTTTACTGAGTGAAGAAAATAAAGACATACTTATAGAAACACGGTAAATACAGTTATACCTTATGGTTAACATCACTTTTGGAACCAAAAATATTATATCTTAATATCGAGCACCCGCATCCGTGGTTGAGTGGTTAAGGGTGCTGACTTCAAATCATTAACCTCTCACTGATAGAGGGTCGTGGGTTCGAGCCCCTCTACCGACCATGTCTCTTAACGTGAGAAAGTAGACAGTTGCTTATGAAGTATGAGAGTCTAGTACTGGTTCTTTCCAGGAACAATGGTTAGGTGAACTGTCTGCCTCATATGACTCTGACTGTTGAAAAAAAAAAAAATTTGATATAAACAAACAAAAAATATAAATTATATTGAGATTGTCTCATTATCCCATTTGAATATAGAGGAAAAATATGTCGCAATGAAATTAAATGTTTGTTATAAAGAGTCATAATGTTGAAGCTGCCAAGTGAGATCATACCGCATTTAGATTTTAACATTTTGTGTGTATTTAAATGCATTTTTTGCTTTTATCAGTTGTGAGAGAATGGGTTTTTATTAGGGTAGTGGTGCTTATTATGAAATATATGGTACTATCACGTATTACAGGGTAGTTAAAACTCAGACAGAAGTTGAGATGGAAGATGAGAATGCTGATGATGGTATATCAGAACCTTATTTCACGATAGAAGAAGAGGAAGATGTAGTTGTTATATGGAAGGAAGATGATGGACAATTTCAACAAGAGGAGATAAGAACTTTGGCAGCATGCTCAGTGGATGATCACCAATCTAAAGCTGTACTGAAATACTACAGGTACATTCTTTTTATACCTCCGCAAACAAAGTTTGAGAGGGGGTATAGTGGAGTCACTCTGTCAGTTGGTGGTCGGTCGGTCTGTCTGCATTAAGTTTGTGGAGCGAACTATTTCCACATTTTTTTAAACTATTGCTATGAAACTTGAAATATGTTATCACCATGAACTGTAGATGTGCAAGACACAATTTTCATGCCCAGCGATTCACTCATTGCAGAGTTATGTCCCCCTGAACTTAGCCGTATAGTGTACTATTGCAGTAATAGTGTCAAAGTGGCAGCGGGGGTATTAGTCATCTCTGTTCACCTCTGTGACAGCTCTAGTTGTTACTGAATTATTCATATATTTAATTATTATCCAACACATTATATAAATGCTAATTGTTATTTTTACCAAAAAAGTTAGATATTTGCTAGGATATGTAATTTGAACATTTCTGAGGTTTTTTGATAAATTCCAAAGAAAATGGGTCTCGAAAAAATTGTCAAATTTTCTGGGAATGCCGTTTTAGGGAATTTGGTTTTCAGGATTTAACTGCACATCTTTGATATTTCTAACCAAACTAAAAATAGACTGTTGTTACAACTGAGGGAGCATTGATATTTGAGTGATTGTTAAATGAACTTTTATTGTATTTGTTTTCTATACTTTCAGACATCAACTCAACTTGTTCTCACACATGTGTTTAGATAGACAGTATCTGGCTATAAATGAACTTTCCAAAGACTTGGACATTGATCTAATTTTAAGGTAAATCAAATATATATATATATGTCCGTCTTGACAGGATGTAACATTGGTACACCTGTATTGGAGATGTGTGTAGCTTGATACACGGCAGTTAATAGCTATATAAGTTGAACAGTTCCCATTTGACTTTTACTCTGTCAAATTATATATAGGCATAATATCTCCCATTATATATCTGTGTCTGATGTAAATAATTGAAATTAGTTAGTTCTTTGATACAGAAGAATGATTTATTGCTTATACAGTTTAGAATCCAATGAAAATGTTCAGTTTTGAGATTGGACATGTATTAGCTAGACATTGTCATGCAACTCTTAATCAGTACTGAAACATTGTCAAAAATGGTGAAAACCAAATATGTCAACTTAACAATAATATATTCCTCTTCACTTTCAGATGTATGTCTGATGAAAAATTACCATATGAACTCCGAGCATCTTTCTGTCGTTTGATGTTACACATGCATGTGGACCGGGAACCACAGGAGACCGTTAAACCAGTTAAATATGCTCGTCTGTGGAAGGAGATACCTGCTCAAATTGCTATTGAAGAGTATGTTGTTGTTGATACCTTATATGTGACCAATATTAAGATTTATTGATAAAATACACTAAATATTTTGCTAACACTTCATTATCTCTAAAATGGTTAAAATCATTAAGGCATTTTAGTGTTTGATAATCTTGTTTGAATTAATTTAAGCATTACTAGTAACTATATGTATTAACTAAATGTTTATCCTAATAATTCTGTGTATTCTGAATAAAAGTTTGGCTTTTACATTGAAAGGTAAGGTTATTTGTATGGAACATGTTATCTGTGATGATTCGGGTAAAGATATTGTCACTGAAGCAATATGTCCCCCCCCACCACCACCCTTATCCTGAATGGAGTGATTTGTGGAAAGAAATCTACAGGTACTTACGGAGAACAGGGTTAGTACTGATAGAGAATCCAGGAAAACTGGTTCACTTCCTGTCAGTATTATAGTGCTGTAGAAAACAGGTTAAAAAGTATTTCATGCCCCCATATAGGTTTTTGGCCCCTCTGTCCAAACTCCAACCTTGCCTATAAAATCAAAATGATTTCACCTACAATCATCAAACTTCATATGTTGGTTCCACATGACAACCTGTTCAGGAACTGTGCATTTTCAGGTCAATAGATCAAGGTCACCCTGAGGGGGGCATTGTGTTTTAAATCACATATTGTTTGTTTTAAATTTGTTTGTTTTAATACTTCAGCTATGAGTCCAATATTGGTAAGGACCCTGAGAAAGAGCGAGTTAAACCTGCATTTGCTCAGACAATCATGTTTGTTGAAGACTATCTTACTGAAGTGAGTCAAGATGGCTCATTTGCTGATCGAGAACAGAATAAACTTACATATGAGGTAATGATGCTACATTAACAGTAATTTATCAATCAAATTTAAAACCATCTCATTAATCAGTATCACAGAGACAGTCCTGATTATATCTAAATAACAGATGGTAAGATTTCAACCAAACTTGTTGAATAATTCACAGCATATAGCAGGGTAATGGCCCTTTGTTTTTGATACATTGATGAGTCGACCAACGAAATCCAAGAAATTAAATCCCAACGAAAATGAATGATTCCACAGTATTATGCAATCTTTCAGTAGTGAATATTTTAGAGCACAACTAACTCATCTTTTTTCATTGACAGGTTGTGAATCTTGCTAGAGAGTTGATTTACTTTGGTTTCTACACATTTAGTGACTTATTACGTCTCACTAAGACATTATTGCAAATATTAGACTGTGTTCCTGAACATATGACTGGATCTACCAGTAAACTGCCAGCAGTTCCTGAAGGTAAAAGAGACATTCTTTTTTATAATTTGGATAAAAAATAATGATACTAATTTCTTTTATGAGCCAGCATCAGTTAAGAGATTTATTTTTTAACTGAGCCGGTGGGATCCTACTACAAACTCGTATGAAAAAAATGCAAAGTTTTTTAGTTTTCTTGAACAATGCCTTTTTGTAAGCTTTCTCAGCCTATAAAATATGCTGTTGCATTTAGAATTTTACTAGCTTTCTGAATTTGCTGATAGAAATAATGATAATAATTCAGTTACATACCTTATTGATGGGTAACAATAGAAACATTATAAAAAAGAGATATAAAACAGTCTTCAAATTTAGCCCCAGACCTTGGACTGAGTCCACCAAAATGGCCATTGGTCCAGTAAATTTGAAAAGCTCAGTGATAATTTTACCATGTTTCAGAACAAAATATTAAATATTTTAACCCCTCTCGAAAAATAAGGTTTTTAGCCAAATTATATGAAATTTTGTATGTACTTATTTTGGTCCACTAAGTGTTCATTTGGACCTATGTCCGGTGCTTAAAAATGTTTTTTGTGAAGACTGTAAAATCTGTCTCCAAATTCAGCCATACCATTGGTTTAACTTGTAAATGTTTTATTTAGATCCTTCTGATGATCTCCAGACAAAGAGAAGGTCAGAAGACATGGACACAACTGTGATGGATACCAAACTGAAAATCATAGAAATTCTCAAGGTAAACTCATGTACTTAGTCCATCTGTTAATAAATACTGGTTTGCTGTTACATAGCACAATTGGAATTTTATTAGTTCACATATTATGATTGTCCTGGAAGTGAAAAGCTAAATTTTAAAAAAAGAGTTTTTTTTTTAATCGTAAATAATTCTTTTGGATAAAGGTGATGTTTTATTGAATCAGTTGTGTAACCGCATGCCAAACTTTTTTTTTAAAGAGTACCTTATCTCTTACATTATATCTTTTACATGGTATGAAATTTCTAATCATTGCTGACAATTGTTTATATGTTAAAATTAGGTCAAGTTCTTGGTCCATTGGGTATGTCAATGAGTTTTCTTTTTGACAACTATAGTTATATTGATATATTGCTGCCAAACTATTAATTGAAATAGAAAAATAATTTCAACTGTATAAAATGTTGGAAACCTGGTTTGGTGGCATTGACTAGTTATTTTGTACACTAAATGTGTAAGAATGTTTTTAATTGTCAAATATATACATGTATGTAATATGTTTTACAACAATATCCAGCTGGTAGTATGAGGTAGGTAAATGATATTACTTGTACCGGTAGGTGTAAAATTATTGATTCTACACTCCATTCTGTTGGTATGGAAACATGGTCAGGAATTTCTATTTTGAGTTATCTTACTGTCAGTCATTTAAAAAAAATAAAATTAAAAAAAATTTCACATTGCCTGATTTTCCAATGATACTTAAATAATTACTGTATGGTCTACATGCTATCCAGGGTTGGACGAAACTTTTTTTTTCATCCTCTCCTAATATTTTTGGAATATTAATTACTTTTAGAAATAGATCTATTTCATTTTTGTTTGTTTGCTATTATAAGTTCATTTCAATGCACTTCAAATCTGTCTTGAACATTCTGCCTTACTGACTCCTTTACTAGCTATATATGGTGTGGCCCTTTCTATTCCTTATCTATACATACTGTGATCATTAGCCCCTAATTTTACATGTGATGATGCTGTCCATCTAGGTAACAGAGATTTGTGGTTCTACCTAGGTATAAGCGTGGGGTTTTCATCCATTGTTAAAGTCAGAAAGTCACCTAATGACCTTAGCTCTTGATGCAACTTTCAAACTCCAGTGAAAAAAAAGTTTGTAATTCTTTATTTTCAAAAATATTACAAAAGCACTGATGATAATTTATTATCTTTTTATTTTTAAAGCTTTTATTTTGTTTTTATTATTTTATTTTCTTTCTGGCGCTATTTTCAGTTTATATTGGATGTGAGATTAGATTATAGAATCACATGCTTACTTTCCATCTTCAAACGAGAATTTGATGAGAATAATACGCCTCGAGACACTGACGGTAAATGAGTCATGTGTATGACAGAATGCTAAATCTTACCCAGTCATGCTTACAAAACGATATCAATAACATAGAAGATTCACAGGCTTTTACATTTGATGCTTCAGTTCAAATTCTAATTAATTTAGATTTATAAATATGCAGAACTGGAAAATAACTTGAATTGTTTGTGATGAAACAAAATCATTTACTGTAATATTTTTAGCATCTACCTGATTTACCCTGTGAATCTTCAATGCAGTTTTAGTATGAAGATCAAATATTTTTGTGTTCATCATAGAAAGATTTGTACCATGTCCGATTATTTTATACCATGATTGTCTTGATTATGACTGGTCAAGCTTGAGTTGTTTCCCTTTGGTCAAACTTAACTTATTTCATGTTTTGTTGAGTTATCTCCAGAATAATACACAACGTTTTTGATCTTCAAATTAAAGTTGAATGCCTTAGATAAGGGAATGAAATTTGTGCATGAATATAAACAATATAATAAACATAATTTCATTTAAACAATAATAAAACATAATATGCTTGCATTTCTTTTCTTTTCATAGTTTTGTTTGAGGCTTTTTTCTGTCATATCTGTTAAAGCTTTAAGTTTAATATTCTAGAATTTTGCTTTTATTAAATCAGTAAAGCAGAGCATTAGATTTGATTTACGTTCAATTTGTTTATTAATACTACTTAGCCTAAAATACAAATACAAAGTTATATCCATCTCTTTTAGCCTTAAAAATACCCTAGGAATTTCTATAGTCAACAAGAAACCTTTTATAAGAATTTCTTTACTTAGATTGAGTTGTAATAGTTTTTCACTTATCTGTTATGTGTTGGAATAATTTAATTTCATTTGTTCTTCAAAATATTTAGCATACTTATTTTTTTTTTGTTAAGATTATAAAGCAGTCAATAAGTTAAGATCCCAAAGTATTTAGCTTTATATAACTGGCATATATGTATGTTGATGCTAATAGATTAGTTAATATATTATTTTGTTCATATCATGCACATATTTTATTTGTTAATTTTTACTGGATATGTCTATCATATTAATATGTTTAAATTTCCTACAATTCTGTTCCTTTAAGTTGTCAAATTTGATTCTTACAAAAATAGATTCTTTTTCTCCAAAGTAAGATTTCTGAACTCAAAAGTTTATTGAAAAAATTTAGGCTTGATAAATGCTGAAATTATTTAAAATTAAAACCTTTAAAAAAAAGGAATTTAGTGAAAAAAATTACTAACTAAATTCTTATTACTGTTTGGGTAGGATTGTAGGAAATTTAACATATATTTTCTATTCATGATAATATTGTTAACCATTGAACTACTAACCATCTTTTCAGTTTATCATGTCAGTCAGACTTGACTATCGGATTTCTGTCATTCTGGCAGTGTTTAAGTCACATCGGAATCTGAAATTGTCCCAGTTTAGTTCGAGTGAGAAATTTGCACACCAAAGTGAATGGATGTTGTGTTGTATGTTGTTACTCAAATTGTCTGCAAATTTATCATTTCAATGCACCTTCTATGGGTTTTTCCCTCATTACTTATGGGTCTCTGACCTGGATTTTTCTCCTAGCCTCATTCCTACTTGGATTGTAATGTCTCTTTGTTTATAGATTACAAAAAGGGGTCTTGTCTCTTCCTTTATGTCACTGAATTAGTTAATATAGATAGTAATAACCAAGTTTGGCCCAAGGTCATGATCATGCAATTAGGTCAAGGTCATGCCCTTAGCTCTAAGGTCAAACAATGTCATGTTTGAGCATAATCTGAAAATATAAATAAATGAATTCAATGAAACATAATTTTTAAGAGATCTGTTAGATTTACATGTCTTGCTGTATTGTCTCTATTTCATTGTGTCAGTCAAATTAAGTTTATTCTTTATGTTCTATGGCTTACCATTTTGTGTTTCTTGGGACTTCAGTTTCTTTGTTGACAGCTTTAGTAGCAGGAACACACATTATATCCCATCATATATTACCAGAAAGGTTTCCAATGTGTTTTTTTTTTACTTCCATTCTCATTATCTCCCCTAAGTAAACTTACAGTTTATCAAGGAAAAACTTTAGCTGGTGCATTCATGTTTTATTGACAAATGTTTGAATATCTTCTGTTTTAGTCTCATTTAAGTTCGTCTTAAGTTTATTTACATCTGTTGTGTAGTTTTTCTTGTTTAGTTTATTATTGCACAACACACTTATATAGCATACAAGTATTTACGCTCATTTAGCTTAATGTGCTCAAAAGTGATATTTTTTCAAAGTTTGTCAGCATCCCTAATACAGTGAAACCTCTCTAATCTGGGCTCTAAACCAAACCTCTCTAATCTGGGCTTTAAACCAAACCTCCCTAATCTGGGCTTTAAACCAAACCTGGGAGCGTTCAGATTGGAAGGGTTCTGGACTAGAAAGAATTTTAATTAGATTTTTCTTACATACTGAATTTTAAAAAAATCAATATGTACTAATTTGTCCAGATTATGGTGATTTTTAGATAAGGGAGGTCACTCTGTGATTCTTATAATTAATGAAAAATATAAACTTAAATATTAGCTTCTTTTGGTTCTTTTAGTCAAAATACAGTTACATGTAAACACAGTTACTGTGACATCATGGATACCATTTAATTACTTCATTATATCCACATTTCACTATACGACAAAAAATCTGCCGTAAATTCGGTCTGACAAGCTTGAAAATTTATCAAACTGAAAAGAAATCTGTCCGACCAAAAAGTAAACAAGTATAAATACATATACAATAGGTAAATAAGTAAATATCAGACCAGCTCACAATCTATCAGACAAGTCCTTGGGTCAGGTGCCTTTCGTAAAATCTTCTATATCCTTAACAAACAAAGATGGGAATGTTCTGGGAGCAATAATTACACATACAGTCAAACCTGTGTTAGTAGCCACCTCTGATTAAAGACCATTCTGTGAATAAAGGCCATTCTTTTAAAGAAAATCAGTGATTATTTTGAACAAAATGACCCCTGAGTAAAGACCACCTGTCAATTAAGGCCATATAATGTCTTTCCCATGGGTGGCCTTAATTTTCAGGTTTGACTGTACACTACTGTATCTTTCACTACATCAGAGATCACCATAACCATGTTTTACTGTATTGTTGTTTGCACTTAGTTGTATCTTATAATCACACAGATAGTTTTAGTGTTCAGTACATGCAGCATAAAATGCTTAAAATTTATCTTCTTCCATTAACTTCTGACTGTGTTAATATATTTTATCGGGTAAATTTCAACATTTTAAGATTTTTTTGTAATTTGATCTATTGAAATATTTAAATTATTCACAGTACCAACCATGTCTTTTTATGTGAGAAAGTAGGCAGTTGCTTATGGAGGATGGTAGTCTAGTATTAATATAACATTTCATTAAGCCATATTCCATGTATTCTTTGAACATTAGAATTATATTGTTTACACCTTATATAACTTGATTTAAATCTTTTTACAATTTTGTAAAAAAAAATCAGTTAAACTTGAGATCAGTCTCCTTGCTCAAATCTCATTTTATGATCTCAGCATATGCTCAGTTATATATCACTGTAATTATATAGATTCATTGTGATTGCTAGTAGATCGTTTAATAATTAATCACATATTTTCATTGTACAGTGAATCTTCTATTTGAAAATTTGAAAATTAACTTAGAGGATTGAAATAATTTTCATGTAGAAAAAAGAAACTAAATCTATCCAAAATTTATTGATAATTATAATGAAATGGTCCTAATATTATACAGTCTTCATGTAATTGACTTTGGAACACTTGTCGGTAAAACTTTGATTTGAGCAATGAGAACAATCTGTAGATTTAAAACTTCACACTTCTATCTCAATACATTAATTCTGTATATATCACACAGTAATCATGTGTTTAATTGTAAGTCTTGTGCTGAGTTTGTCTTAAATTGTCTATAAATATTGTTATTTCTTATCTAAGGTAAATTTCAATGCTAGTTATGATTGATATTAAATAACAAATAGATAGAAAATGAATAATTTTACTAGTATTACTAATGTTGATTTTTGTTGCATAGAATTAAAGTAATTTTTAAAAAATAATGTGATATCTGAAAAAAAAGTGCAGAATTTTATGATTTGAACTAAGTTAGAAATGATCTGATTCATATTGTGTAGTTGTCATAGAGATTATGTATGTTACAGGTTTGGACCTGATCAGTATAGGACAACAAGCCGAGGATATTTTTGGTGGCACGTAAGTATTACACATTGGATGTCTGTGCTAAAGTTTATATAAATATTCTGAATTGAACTATTGTCTATTGATAGTTATTTATTTATGAAAAAAATGAGTTCTTTATTTCTTCTGTGAACAAGATCAATTTTAATCTAACAAAATTTTCAACATTTTTCGGGCAGGGATTACTGGATTTACTCAAGAAACTTGCTAAAAAATTATTTTCTGATACATTTAACATGATACAGAAACATGAGTTAGGTTAAATGTCTGTCTGTATATAACTGAGGTATAGTTGAATACAGAATGTAACACTAGTCTAGAAAAATGTATGAAAGTTAAAGAAATATTGGCAGTGCCAATTTGGCACCATGATGCATAATGATATTATTGGTCAGCAAAAAAAGAAAATTTCAGTCAAAAGCTACAGGATGCAAGAAATCATACAATGAATCGTTTCTACATTCCTGAAGTATAACTTTACATTTTTAGTGCGGAGACTGCTGAGTTAGATCTGGATGATCAAGGTGGCAAGATGTTTTTACGTGTGTTGTTGAACTTGGTCATGCACAACTACCCGGCGCTAGTTTCTGGTTCACTACAACTATTGTTCCGACATTTTAGTCAGAGACGAGAAGTGCTTCAAGCATTCAAACAGGTAAAATATTCGGCTATACATACGTAAAGTTTTGTTTGGAAAACCCTGCAGGTTCACTGAAATTGGTCCCTGTGTAGGACTTTCTGTATATTCATACCTTGCTACTAAAAAAAAAATGGGGGAAAAGTCATAAATAAAAAAGCTTGAATCAGTAAAAAATAAGAGTTATTGACTGCATTATTACAGACACAATTTATACATTTTGTAGTTACAAATCAGTTGGTAATAGCCTTAAAAAGAAAGTTTTAGTGTCCAAATATTGAATTTGAAGAACATTCATTGTGCAATTTTGCCATTGGTTACATCTTGGGCACTGCTCAGAATAATCCAACCAGTAACCTTACCAACAATATAGAGAAGTGACAGCTAGTTCATTATATCAGCAAAATTAAAGTATATTGATGAACATCAGTATTCCTCCTGTGGAAGTTTACAAAGAAATGTAACTTTTTCAGGTCCAGTTGCTGGTAACAGATAGTGATGTTGAAAATTATAACCAAATTAAAGCAGATTTGGATGAGTTACGGAACTTGGTGGAGAAATCAGAACTTTGGGTTTATAAGGAGAAAAAGGGAGATGACTCTAAAAAGAAAAAAGGAGATAAGAAAGAGGTGAAAAAATAAGGAGACCTCAATTTATATCACGATAGCAACAGCGAGTTATTCTTTATAAATCTGTCTTATCTCCCTTCTTAGATACTGCTACATATCAGACTATGAAGCAGGATTGTCTTTGCTTGTTAGTTTTAATCAATAGTCTTAGATACAAGAGAATATGTCATTATTGATTAAAAGTAATTCAATTTTTTTTTGGAACCTAATTAGTTTATAGAATGCTTTGTCCGAATTGATGTTGCGTGCCAGTCTTAACCTAATTTTTTTTGTGTTTATTTTTTTATTTACTCAATTAGTGATATGATACTTTGATCCATTTCTAGAGGCAAGTAAAAAATGTTGTAATTAAAACCTGTGATTTGTAATATTAATTATCATATTATATCTGATTACCAGCTAATTTTGTGTTTCTAGCGACTGTAATTTATAATATCAATTATTGTAGTATTTTTAACTTATTTATTTAATTTTTTTTTTTAACTTATAATTGTTACATTGGTAAAAAGAAAATAATGGAATATTCTTTATAATTAACATGACTTTCTGTGTCATGTCTCCAATACTCAGGGATCACAATTAACATAAGTAAAAAATATGTTTCTCTTTTTTGTGTAATCCCTATTGTTGGCATACACTAAATGACTTTTGCAAAAGTTTGTATGTTTGTTTCTTTTATCATGCATCATTGTTCCTTAATGTTAAGTTTTTAAACATGTACACTTCTACGGGAATAGATCTATCTATTTATCTAGTTAACACCTTTAAGTTAAATCAAATTTGAATTGTATTGGTTTAATCAAAATTAAACTCTTAATGTGTATATATGAAAAGTTTGACCCATTAGGACTTAATGTATATTTGTTTATGTCAAATTGATTGTTTTTCTACCTAATTAGAAAAAGGTCTTCACAGCAGAAAAGGGGTCAGCCATTGACTTAGATCTGGGTCCTCCTATTGATAAAAAACATGCAGAAAACTACAGAATCATTAAAAAGGTTTGTATAATACAAAATGTGATTTTTATTCGTGTTTTTTTTTAAAGACAACCAGATTATACTAATCCACGGATTGGTTATTTAAACTTTGTCTCATTTAAAAAACATCACTAATTGCTTACTTTTCATGTTCTTGAAT
This sequence comes from Lutraria lutraria, assembly GCA_964023205.1. Classification (NCBI taxonomy): domain Eukaryota; kingdom Metazoa; phylum Mollusca; class Bivalvia; order Venerida; family Mactridae; genus Lutraria; species Lutraria lutraria. The sequence continues at coordinate 35,135,266 of OZ026844.1, forward strand.
ATGTAAACTTCCTGCAAAGAATAGCTCCCTAAACTGTTATCCCTTTAATTTTGTCCTGAGGAAAAATGCAGATAAGAATTGTCATGACTGTGGTCTAGTGAATAATGCACTGGACTTGAAAATCAGGTATCTGGGTTCAAATCGCAGTCATGACAGGTCATGCCCATCTATAACATATGACAATAATGTTGAATTTCCTCCTTGTATTCTATGGAGAAGTTGTCCGATCCTTGTAGAAGGGTAAGTTAGTACTGGTTAGAATACAGTCTAGGTAAACTTGTTAGGTGAACCGACCACCATATATAACTGAAATGTCTTTTGAAAATGATTGAAACCAAACCAGATAAGAAGAATTTCTGGACAAGATAGGTGTTTATTTATGTAATAACATAACGGTGTAATACATTTTTAGTTTTTTTTTTGTCTTTATTCATTTATTTGTAATTAATTTATTCCAGATTCTGACTCGACTTACACGACTGTGTGTCACCGGTACATCAGATCCGGGAGTATTAAAAGCCAGGAAGCATGAACAAAGATTACTTAGAAATATGAGTGCTTACTCTGTGGTGCTGGAACTTTTGCAAATACCTTATGATAAGGTAAAGCGTCGTATACATAATAATTGCAAGTTGTAGAAATACCATAGGATTATTCAGTGATTTCAACGTTTTACTCTTAACGATCTTTCCTTAATGTGTTGATTTTTGTGAAACCAGAGTAAAAAACAGTATCAATCATGATTCTTTAAGCATTTCAAGAAAAGTTATGAATTAATAATAATATCAATAATGTAAGGATTTAAGTATAAAATTGTCTTAAATATTTTCTGTACACATGATAAAAGGTTATGAAATTATGGTAATCTCACTATGTAAGAATTTTGATGTTATTTTATAGAATTCTGACATCAGAATGATGGAGTTAATGAAGTTGGCTCATGAATTTCTGCAATCTTTTTGTCTGGAGAATCAACAGAATCAAGCATTGTTACATCAGAGTTTGGACTTATTTCTTACTGCTGGTGTATGTACAATATTCGTCTTATGTTTTTAAGTTTAAGGACATAGTAAATGAATCACTTCTTAATCAAATCCAAATACTGTATTTTAACTCGAAATATGGTTTATTTGATTTACTATGAAATGAAAAAGGACATGTTAATCTTCATATCCGAAAAAAATACTCATTTTCAAAATACGCTCAAATGAACTACCGTACCCTATGGTTGTACTTAGTCTTTGAAATATTTTGTTGTTCGCCTGTTTATTACCAAATCAATATTGATAAATACTCACTGTTCAACTTGACTTATATCATTCTATCTGCACATCAAATTACTTGAATAGATATCTTTAATTATTAACTGTGCATTTATTACTGATTATGTTAAATTGATGCAGACCCTGGTTTTGTAGATGCTATTTATATACCAGTGATTTCTTCATTGTTAAAAACATTCAAGAACTACCAACCTGTTAGAGATTCGCAGAAGTTCACGTAGGTATATGATAAATACATGAAAATTATATGATCAATATATGATTAATGTATGAAAAATAACGATATTGAGATGTCTTTTTCAAATTTCCATCATGAACAAATACAATTTTGTTGTTTCTATGTGTAGGTTTTGGAGACACAGACTTGTACAGCAATATTCCGCGATAATGTCATGTTAGCCAATGAAATCACTGATAATGTGATACAACATTTTGTGCACGCTATTGAGACTCACGCTCGGCATGTACAATACTTGAAGTTTCTGCAGACTGTTGTGAAAGCGGAGGGACAGTACATTAAAAAGACACAGGACATGGTGATGAATGAGGTGAGGTGTTATTATGTCATATAATATTTTTGTATAACATCCTGGTCTACCAATCAGCCACCAGACTTTCAGCCTCACATGTTCTAGTCATATTAAAACATATCAGCTGCTAGGGTGTATACAGTCATACTTGTGAACAAAGGCCACCCTCTGGAAAGACAAAATGCTTTTATTGACAGGTGACCTTTATTCGAAGGTCATTTTGTTCTAAATTATTTATAATAGTCTTTAAAAGAATTACAAGTGGCCTTTATTTGGAGGTGGGTACTAACACTGGTTTGACTGTCTGTATAAAGCAAGGACTTGAACTTACCTTCATTAGCATATAACTTTGTAATTGTTATATAGGTTACTGTCCTGTGAATATTATAATTGTGCTGGATAGAGATTCTGTGTACAATACTACATGGTTATAATGAACTCTGATTTAGTGAAATATCAGATAAAGTATAAGATTTGTTATTTTGAACAAATTACTCATTTATGTCAGTGTTAGGCATTTATCAATTTGACAGCCAAATTCCACAAATGTCTAATTTCATTTTATACCAACCCCCCTGCCCCCTCCCACTATGGGGGAAAAATTGATAAGTGCGCTTCAGATACATTAAATATTAAGGTCCCCATGATTTTGCTATAGCTGTGTTTTAGCTGTAGAAATTTGTAGATAGAAGCATTCTTATTATGTTTTCTGTTATGTTTGTCTATTGTTCACATTTTTTTCACAGTTGGTGAATGTAGGTGAAGACGTGTTGTTGTTCTACAATGATAGCAACTCTTTCCAAAATCTGGTGTCACTGATGCAATCTGAGGAATTAAGAAATGATGATAATAGTGTTCTGAACTATCACATCAACCTTGTACAGTTACTGGCATTGTGTACTGAGGGAAAGAATGTCTACACAGAGATCAAATGTCACTCATTGTTGCCACTTGATGACATTGTGCATGTTGTAACACATAAAGATTGCATTCCTGAGGTATTTATAATACTTGTTATAAAATTTAGTGCAATTCTCTAGAGCAACAACCTCCCTTCAGCCACATAATTTTGCTACTTCCAAAGGGTGTTGCTTTGGAGAGGTTGCACTGTATTTTCGAACCTTGTCTTAAAAACTGTACATAGAAAATTTAGTTTATGATGTTTATTATATGTGGTCTTTGTTTACTGTTGAATTCTGTTGACTGTTGCTATTTGTGACTAATTGTCTTCATTGATAGGTGACCTGTTTGTTGAATATGTTGACAGGGGACTTTATGTTATATTTTGTACCTAGATGGAGTTGATTTGTTGAGTAAAACCTCATTCTGAGACCATTCCAATTATAAGGCCATGACTTTACAAAGACCACTTAGAGTATTTCTAAACCTTCTTTTAATGTTGTCTTGTATTTTAGCTTGGTACTAAATTACTAATACCACACCAATATACAGTGGTCTTATAAAAATTGTGATTTTACTGTATTATAAATGACTGTTACTGACTAGGTAGTTTTAATAAAGGGAAAATTATTTTTTTTGCTTTTCCTGATAATTATCCTGTATGGTTAAATTATGTACTTAAATTTCAGGTCAAGTCAGCGTATATCAACTTCTTGAACCATTGTTACATTGATACAGAGGTGGAGATGAAGGAAATTTATACCAGTAGTCACATGTGGACGTTGTTTCAAAACTTTCTCGTTGATATGGCTTTTGTAAGTATACTTGATAACTAAGCTAGGTTGTATACTGGCCTAACTATTTATGGGTCACACTGACTACCTCTTCACAATCAGAGGCTAGTTTTATAGACAGCTATGAGAACAGTTTTTAGACTGTAATATTGGAAAGTAGAGCCGAGATTCGAACGCACAACTTCATTCAGTAGTCCAGTGTGTTACCACTTCACCACTGATCCTGTCCATACAGAAACATGGAATGATGCAACAGTGTATACAAATTAAACCTAAGCAACTATTAATTCTTATCAAATTATTTCAGGTATCAAACTCGACAAATGATAGAAAACATGCTGATGTTTCACTGGAGAATTATGTGACTGTCACAGTGATGAATGTTATTTCTACATTCTTTAACTCTCCATTCTCTGATCAAAGTACAACAATTCAGGTAAGACCAAAATAATATTTGATCACCTAACCCCACCCACTAATCAATCCATATAGGCAACTGACTGAAATTATTTTAGTTTTTCAGATTTCATTTTTTCTTCTTGTTTAAAAACTTGATCTTTTCCCCCATTGACTTAAAATTTTGTCTATTTGTTTGTCTGTCTGTCACTATGATGTTTGAATCAGACTAATCGCTGTAAACTATAAGATAAACTGATTAAGTCTTGATCAAAATTGGTGGGAAATTTTGGTCAGTACTTTTCTTATATGCCTGTCTGGAGTTATGGCCCCTGATTGATAAAAAATCGATTGAATAGACCTTGTCTGGTCTCTAAGTTGAACAATTTCTGTTCAACTTCCACAAGATCAATTTGACCAGCCTGTTTATTAGTTTTACTCATGTTTTTTGCTAAAGATTTCATTAGTGGTTATACCTTTGGTCACTTTACAGTGTGGATAAACATTATTTTACTGAAAGCTTTATCTTGGTATTAAGTATATGTCTAAATCTTCTGGTAATTATTTTTCTATATTTTCACAGTCTAGACAACCCATGTTTGTGAAGTTGCTTCAGGGGGCATTTCGTCTGTCACATTGTGAATGGTTGACTGGTACTCAGAATTTTCATGTCCAAGACTGTATCAAGACTTTGTCCAACATTGGTAGGTTCCGAAATATAACAATATGTTTCTATAGTAACTGTTTATATTTAGTTTATACTATATAATATAGTATATTAAATTTTTAAAATAATTTACTTTGTGTTTCCATAGCAACCATTGTATTCATGTGATCTTATTTATTAAGTTTCTTATCTTTCTCACTATTTATTAGAACCATTTCCAGTTTCCTTAGCAACCATTTTCATTATTTATTATTTTACTATTACATAAATTTTGAAAACTGCAATGAATTTCAAAAGAATCTTTTATTTTTTGTGTATCAGTGTTTATAGCCATGTTACACTGTAGTAGCCAAAATCATGTTGAAAAACACATTAATGTTTATATATCTTTTTAAAACTCTTCTATTATCTGGAGTCTCTTTTGAATGCTTTTCAATAGAGGCATAATTATAAAGTTTCTTTATTTCTAATTATGTCTGTCCATCTGTCTGTCTGATTAAATAACTTAGTCTCTTAGCTCATCCTTTTTTTAGAATTATTGAGAATTATATGAAGTTTCCCAGAAAATTGTCACGGACATCATGCATGGATTGTGATCATAAAAAAGTCATGTCTATCATTATCAAAATCAAGGACATCGGCACAGTCTCTGAATTCAGGAATTTTTTTTGTAATTCCAGTTTGTTCAATCTCTATTATATTCTACCTATTATTCACATTTTGATGATTATGATAGTGTTCTCAGAAAATTAAACAATACATTATATTGTACATGTACATCTATTTTTCTACTTTATTGTAATATATTCTTCAGCGAGATCAATGTTTGACCCAAGTGAGTTTATGAATGATTTCAATGTGTACTGTTACACCTCCATGTTTCAATGTGTTTTTTTCTCTGCCAAACAGTATTCTAAAAGTCTTACCTGTTATGATATTAACAGCAACATGGGCCTTTTTATAACCCCACCCACTTTCAGTGGTAGGGGCTATATTGGAATCACGTAAAATGCCCTGTCATGTCCGATTTCAATACAAGGGTGGCATGATTGTTCACCCACATGAGACAGTATGTTGAGGGTAAGAACCAGGCCCATACCTCCGAGATCAAGGTCACACTTGAAGGTCAAATGTCAAATGTTGGGTTTTCTTTGTCTAGGCTGTAAATCAATGTACATTGAAAGGAATCCAGTTTCTTTATTGTTAGTAGAAAGTCGTCAAAAAATTACCCTTAAATTGACAATGGTGAAAATAACATTAACATGTCTGTGTCAATGTGGTGTGCTGGGGTATTGCATGTCTGTGACAAGCAATAGTTTATACTGTATTTATATGCTGAGAATGTGTGTGCTCATTTGTTGGGTAGTTGTGATCACCGTCTGTCCGTCTTAGCCAGTTTTCATCTTACCCTGCTTGTTTTATCATTAAAACAATGTTTTAACAAGATTGAATGAGCATCTGTTGAGGTTACGTTGAGGCAATATGAGAAATAAAAAAATAGTGTTTGTCTGGTAGTCAGTCCATCCAAAAATGTCAAAATATCTGGTGAAAAGTAATTCAGTTTTTTATTTGGGGATCTCTGTCTGGTTAGGTAACTTTGTAAGATATCGGTGAGTGCTTGTGAGGGGCTGACATTGTTTTTATTTCAGACACCTAGTTGTATAGTTGCTTCTTACTAAGCTTTTTGTATTTTTTACCCACTAAAACTTGTTTCGAGTTGAATTCATTGTTGTCCAAGAAGTAAAGTCGCAGCTAATTAAATTCCATTTCAAGCACTGATTATTGGTTACATGGAAATTTATTCAATCCTTTCATGACTGTCATTTTCATAAGTTATTTAAACTTTCATTAATTTAATTCAGTATTAAGCAGTTATTTTATTTTGATTATGAAAAATCTTGTTAGCAGAAAATTTGATGTACAAAAAAACATGAGCGAAAGTTTGCTGTTAAGAACGATATTTGTGTTTATCCTTGATGTTGGCTTAATATTGCCTTATTTTCAGATATTGATCCCTATTTTCTTCATTCATTTTACTTTCTAATTATTTTTCTACTGTCTTTTATAATCTCCCTAAAACTTCTATTCTTTAGATCTGTAAATTTTTTGTAATTGTATTAGAGACTGAAACTGATTGAATGAAAGAAATTTTAATTTCTGGCTTAAAATTATGGCGTTATAGTGATATGAAAATTTGTTTAGAATTTTGATTAAACTACGAAGTGGACTAAGAAATACTTACATTATACATTGATTGTATTAATACTTTGTTACTTTGATTGTGTTATGTAGAAAATATTTATACCATTTTAGATTATGAATAATTCCGCTTTAGCTAGATAGATATTTTTGAATGCATGTCAAGACAAGACAGATATAATGATTTTGTTCTTACTTGTGAACAATTTCAGTTCAGTGCAATTAGTTCATTAATACTAAGAAAAATGAGCATGACAATGTTTTGCTGTGTCGAGGATTTGATGCTCTTTTTCCTTTTACCTACCTGAATTGCCAAATGGTTTGCTCCAATTTGAAGTTTAGGGTTAGTCTATTATCATCAGTAAGATTGGTCAGGTTTAAAAAAATGCTAAAATTTTATTGATTTGTTAGTTGATGCTTAGTTTAGATAATTGGAGATATTCCTTGAAAATGTTAAAATTGGACTCTTAATTAGCTATTTCTGTTTTTTTTCTTGTCTGTTCCTTTCAGGTTTTTATAACATTAACAGTAGAAATATATATTTTTTGCATTTTCATGTCCCCCACCCACTTTATTTCTTTCCATTATTTATTGTGTTTTATAATTTTTACTATATTTTGTAGCTCTTCAATTTAATGGTGAGCGTTCTTTGGAGTTTTTACAGAAATTTGTTAAAGTAATTTTATTGTAATGAAAGAAGACATGAATATTATATTCAAGATTAAAAGAATCCTTGTATGTTTACTGATGGTTATTGTATATATTACATGAGTTATCTCCCCCTGTTCACATCTCAGATTTTCATCCCATATTGCACATGTATTAGAAATTTGAAAAGATACCTCTGTGTTACCCATTCAGTGCTTTGATGCATATGGTAGTGCCAGCAATATTTTTCATTAATATTAAAGAAGTAGTGGTTTTAATTGAAGTATTACAATTAATTATGGTGTGCCATGTATAAATGAATTAAGATTATAAAGTTTATTAATTAGATAATACATATTTATTTGTATAAAAGTTTTTATGACATATTCTATTTACTTTGTCTTGATAATCTATGAATATGTTAGGTAAAAATGTTACCTATCTATTTGTAAAACTTACATCAAATCTGAAATAAATGGAATCTTTTATATTTTGTAATGATAAATCATTGAAACAATTTTTCTAGTGTAACTCATTCTCCATTTAGTTAGAGTTAACAAAATTTATAAAAAGATACCATTGAATTATTGTATTGAATGTTAAAAGAAACAAAAATGTGTGTGTAATTTTTTTTATTATGGAAAGACTTTGTCAACCAATTTATCTGGCATATCTTTTTATCTAGATTCATGAGCTTGTATTTTTTTCATGTGAAACAGCATAAACTTTGACCATCCCATTGTGAACAACCCTCAGTTACCTTTTTGCAGTGATCTTAGCTTTCTCATGCATTTTCATTATATTGAACAAAACACAGTTTCCCTATTCATTAATATTACACGACCCACATTTTCCTCTGTCCATATATTGAACAATCCTCATTTTACCCATTTTCATGCATTTATGTTTAATGTGCAACTATCAAACATCATGAATGTTCTTCAATTAATCCAAGTTACTGCCACTACTTTTAGATCAACCCTTGTAATTTAAAACAATAATTGTCAATTTATGATAGTAGTAAGACTTTAATTTTGTAGAAGTGCACACTGTTTTGGCTAGATTTTGAATAGTCACAGATTTGTAGTCATAGTAACGCTTCAAATTATGTGTTGATCTTTTTAGAGTTACATATGATTAAATAATTATAAAACTCTCATTTGTTAATCAATAATTATTAATTTAAATCATATTTGTGATGTTTTTTATTGTGGAAATACTTCATTAGATTTTCATTAAAGATCATTTGAACAGTTGATGTTATAATTTATAATTTTCAGAATTAGCCTAAACTGAATGTATAACACAGTTTTGTTTTATATGTGGACTAGAAGTCAACTAAACTTTTGCCTTGCTGTACTTACAGACTTTCTACTTGTTTTAACATTTTGCAATCAAACAATATAATGCTATTACAAGCTCTTTATTTTATTATTTTCATTAATACTATTTCCTTTTTATTAATTTCTTTCAATTTTTACAATTCTTTATTGCTTAGTTTATTTATAAAAACATTAATTCTATCATTATACTTTAAGTTATGATGATTATAGACATTAATTAGAACTCACATTAAAATGTGAGTAAATCAATAATTCTCTTATCTCAGTTGTCAGTATAAAACATTTACCAAAAACATAACAAATACAACAAAAAGGTATGGACTGTGTATTATGGCAGCAGTTCTACATAACATGCAATACCGTAAACTCTGCTAATTTCGAAACGCAGATAATTTAATTTTATTCTAATATTTATTATCATGATTTATTATTAAATGTTTATTGTTATATTTCTACATGTAGCTGAGTTAGCTTGTAAGTACAATGTTATATTATCAGAGCATATTCTGCTTTAAGGTCAATTTCGTTCTGCTTATCTTCCAATTAGGTGTAACACCCCTAAATTTCCTCTGCTTTTATTTTTATAAAAAAAAGATTTTGTTTATTATTGAATGGAAAATGGGCATGGTGTTGTGGACAAGATATAACACCTTTAATAAATCCAGTCAGTTGTCATATTCACCATCAACTTCTCAATAAAACATTTTTCTTTTGTTGTCTTTAATGGTTCGGTGAATTAGCATGCATTTTTTGTTGGTGTATTTTATTATGCATTTACTACAATAATTTTGTGTGTGTTTATTTACAGTAAAATTTCAATATTACGACCACTTGTAGACCTAAAATTAATGTTAATAAAAAGATTTTACTGTAATAAGACCCTTTTTTACCCTTGTAGTGCCATCCGGTGAGATTAACTTCAGTTACAAAGGTAACATGATCATTGGTTTAAGCACTGAACTGGTTACTGGTTCATACCCCACCCACATCCACACCTTGGTCACTTACTTTTCACTTTGAAGATTTTACTCAAATTATTATCATACCCAGTAAATAAAACATTGCAACATTTCTACTATTTCACCTTTGTTATTACATCCATATCAGATTCTTACCAAATGACTTTGCAAGGCAAAACAATATTAGGGGTCATATGGGTTCATCTAATTCCCCTGATCATGTATATTTTTATCAACCCCTTCGAATAGAATTCATGAAGACATGAATTTTTCTTGAACTATTCATAAATAGTTCTTGAAGTATGCATAGCTATTGGAGAGGGGATTCACTGAACACCTGAATAGTAAGATGAGATTGATATTTGTGTACAACTAGAAAATGTTCAATATGTGCTTGTTAAGGTTACTGCATTTTAGGTGAACAAGGTTTTACTTTGTTGAATGTGGGAGTGGCATTTTAATTTGTATGCTTAAAAAAAAGATTTTTTACTTTCTGATATTGTATCATAATTGTGTTCCTTGGTATAGGTGCCTGTTGGTCTTTGCATTTCAATGTTAATGATAATCTGGGACAATTGCTTATTTTTTCAATCAGTCAATCAATCAATCAATCAATTATCAAAATTCCTCTTTCAAGTACCTAATGTGTCTATGGTACATGCATAACATTGTTGTTGTCAAATTACTCTCATTGTTGATAGATCCAAGATTTTGTTTGAATAATGACATTAAATTTTTTTATGAAAGCATTTTTTTTTATTCACCCATTCCTCATTGTAAATCTTTCCATGTCCAGCTTTATTTTCAGGCAATAAAAAAATGATCAAGTATAAATAAGTGAATAATTTATGTGGTAAAGTAGATCTGTAGTATTAAATGAAGATTTATTCATTTAAGCAAAATTCTTAATATTTCTTACTAAGATGGTAGACAATTTTTGTGTGTGTGACTTTTGAATTTTCTGTTACTAATATTTCAATTCTTCAAGTAATATACTTTCTTCTTACGACTTGTAACAGTCTTATCTTACTGTTTACTCCTAGTAACATTCTGTAATACTTCAATAATGAAAATGGCTTTGGCAAGCAATTTAGGGGCCATAAGGGCCATTCTTGCCATCTTTCTAATTTATTCACTATTTATATTACTAATGTTGGGTTCACTGTACCATTTTAAAAAATATTGTCAATTTGTTTTACGTTTTTTGGAACAATCCTTTTTATTGTATCTTCACAGCTAAGAATCGTGGGATTGCCATTCCATCTGACCTTGACACGCAGGTTCACTCCATGTTTGAGAAGTCCAACATGATGAAGAAACACACAGCGAAGTGGCTGAGTGGCCCACGTCTGAAAAGGGAATCAGTAGCCACAGTGTCCCGGGATTACAGAAATATAATCGAGGGTCTGCAGGTATAAATTCTTTATTTTTTTGTACTCTTTGGACCTGTCTGACTTGGGCAGTTTTGATTGTAGAAGACTGCAAATTTTGACAAGAAACTCCTGATCAAAATAAGTTGTAATACAGGAGGTGGGAATGTTAGGAAAACATGAAATTTTGTGCAAAATTAAGCCAAAAAAGTTCAGAAAAAAAACTATGGAAATAAATTGGTTATTAAAGGGTCATGAAAATGGGCTCATTGGGAGAATTTCTTTTGTTGTTGTTGTTTGCCATTATGAATCTGTCATATCTAATGAATCTACTTGAAAAAGAAAACTTACTTGTTGTAGCCATTTTAATAAGTGACATGTTGTAGGCGTAGGTATCATACAGTCCAGGTAATTATTGATTAAAATTTTAACCAATAATAATCTGATGTTATTTCAGGACATTGTGTCGTTGTTAGAGGACCAGTTAGCTCCCCTGGTTCAGGCGGAGTTGTCTGTCTTAGTTGATGTGTTACATCAGCCTGACCTACTTTTCCCAGCTGGTACTGAGGAACGGAAGAAATGTGAAAGTGGCGGATTCATTTCAAGGTTAGAATACACTGGAATTGAAAATTGATTAAATCCACCTACTTCAATCAATTTCTCGGACATTAGGTCTTTGACCTTGGGTTTGTGAGTTCGAATTCAAGGTGTGGCACATGTTTTTTGTGACACTTTGATTAAAGATATCGTGTCTAAAGCCATTCATCCTCCAAAGCCAAGGAAGTTGGCTGTTTCTTACGGAGAACAAGGTTAGAACTGGTTTAGAATCCAAGAAAACTGGTTAGGTTGTCTGCAAACTGGTTAAGACTAAAATACTGCTTGTGTAACAACTTACCATTTGCATGAATTTAAAAATATGTCAGTATTTTATGGAAGTTTGAATTAAAAAAACAATTTTTTTAGTTGATCTTGAAATATTATTTATTAAGAACAAACTGAAAGACTGGTTAATTACCCTTTGAAGTTAGACAATTAAAATTGATCTATGGGAATAAAGACACTCAAAAAAGTCACGGTGAAAAAGGAAGAAATTGAAAAAATTCTGATAAAAACAGGTTGAATGATCACAAATTATGTTAACTCAGAACTAACAAGCATTGAAGTATCAAATCCAACATGACATGTTCTATACAACATTGACTATTTCATGTAGGTTGATCCGACACACGGAGAAACTTTTAGAAGAAAAACAGGAGAAGTTATGTATCCAGGTGTTAGAGACACTGAAAAAGATGATGAAACTAGAGAATGACTACGGTGACAAGGTATGTAGTTTTCTTCCTTTAAGAATAACAGCATTCCTTGCACTCATTTTTTTAAGGCCTTCATAATTTTTTAAGGCCTTCATAAATTGTTTGTTATTACGTCACGTCACAGAACTGAAAGTTAAACCTCATTCAGGACTATTTTATGTAGGATGATTTTTATACATACTCTGACAATCTATTCACCCTTTATTGCTAAACTTTAAACCAAACCTCCTCAACTATGATGTGATAAAATATTTCTTATTGAACTATGTAAGACAACCAGATTTTTTTGTGATGCCCCAAAAAATTGAACAATAAAATATTTTCTGCATTAACTAAACTTTCTTGATTAGAGAATGCTGGTTTATATAAATGCAGTAAAATCTCACTCTGAGATCACTTCCATATTAAGACCATCACATTAAAAAGCTCACTTATTTTCATACTAGTTTACCATGCATTATGTTTCAACATGATGAGGATTGTACCTCTACAGTGAATCAATATTTCTTTGATCCTAATAAAGGTCTTATTATAGAAGTTTTACTGTTTGTACAAATATCTGTCGTTATTTTAATCTCTTCCTTTCAATATCCCTCATCAGCAAGTTTGAATATTCTTCACATGTCCTGAAGTCTTATTTTCATGCATGGACTTACTATACTTGACTATGTCTAATTTATGATCTGCTTATATTTACTATTAATTTTTTGTTTGTCATGTAAATTTGTGAATATTTTTTCAATAACATGCTGGAATTTGTGTCCGTTAGTTTGTCAATGAACTTCCGAGACCAAGTTAAACATCATCTGATTAGTTCTTAATTTTTTTTATCAGAATGATTTGTAAATTGAACTTTATTATATATAAAAATGCTGAATTATGTTTTTATTTGTTAGAATTATAGATCATTATATTTTGTTAGCTTTTGGCTTGATTATCATTTTGGTCTGCATCATGGAAAATTTTGTTACCTAGGCTGGAGGGGGCTTACAAATTAGGAAATGTATGAGAAAAATATGAATTTCAGGCAAAAAAGGAAATCAAAGTTGTAACCAGAGAAAGGGTACGAAAAACATCAATTGTTATAAAAAAATCTGCATTTTTTAACATTTGCCTTACTTTATATTCTTCAAACCATAACAAATGCAAGTATTTTTTATCAATATCTAAAAACATGATATTCAATTTGATAGGTTGATTTTGAATTGTTTTAAAATAATCAGCAGACTGCTGATTAGGTTCAAAGAGAAAATAATTTTTGTCTTTATTTTGAAAGTATTTATTTTTTAATTTGTCTCTTCAAAGATGTTAATAGAACATACTTGCTATTTAAATGGCACCTATCTTGGCATTAAAATTCTACTATAAGTACAAATAGAAGCTTCAAAGTTTCATTATAATATCTTAGATATTTTCAGATCAATTTTTGTTTTAGTTTGGTCTGACTGATTATTTGGCCATAATTTCTGTGTAGCTTTGTTATGAAGGATTTAAATCATTAATAAGGAGGAGGTGTATAACATCTAATACATGAGGGGTACATTGTGGGAGGTCTTGCATTTCAGTGGTTTTTAAGTATAGAAATTTAGTGACTTCACTCAGGGCTCTCCAATTTATGTCTTTGACTTTCATTCTGATAGTTATCATCAGATTCATTTCCTGTAGAACAACTTATAAAAATGTATAAATTGTGTATATAGATATTGGGTTGCAAAACGTACCTATTTCTGCACTTAGTTTATACATAGAAAGATGTTAGAGGTAAACAATCCATATGCTTAACATTACCGCTTTCTGCGTGCCTCAGCTAGTCCAACTAAACTTGTAGCTTATGATGCTGAACTTGTAAATTTACGTATGATTCAGAAAATGGTTCTTTCTTCATCACTATCAAGCTATATCTATATACTTTTTATTTGCACAATAAATGTGTCCTATCCCAGAAATTACCTAAATTAGTAAAAAAAAATATTAAACAAATTAGCTGCTGAAAATTTATGGTTAATAATGTTTATGATGATAAGATTGTTGGTTATTGTTTGTCCTACAAATATTTTTTTTCATTCATTATGATGCAGACATTGTTTTTTTTGTTTTTTTTCACTTCCAATTATAATGATTTATGTTATAATTAGGTGAACTTGAACCCAGTAATCATATTCTATTATTTAATCTTTGTGTCTGTCAGTTAGTCACAAAGATCATAATTGCATCTCTTAAAACTGCTTTAATGATTTCAACCACCCTTATGTAAAAACCCAAGCTCAGTTATATAAGAATGTGTTTAGAGTTATTACCCTTTCATTTTATCCCATCTCTCCCCTTTCCAAGCTGGGGTTTATTGCTTTGCACATGTAGGTAGGTCAATCCATAACTAAACCATGGCTTACCAATGATCAGTGACTGATTTGGCCTATGGCCATTATACTTGCTTGGGAGGTTGGTCTATATAAATAGATGACCCCTATATTGATTTTGAGGTTAGTAGGTCAAAGGTCACAGTGTCCTTCCAGTAAAAAACTTGTCCAACCAATAACTAAAGAACTATTTGGCCTGTGGTCATCAGACTTGATATGGAGGTTGGTCATCTCATGTAGATGACCCCTATTGATTTTAATGTCAGTAGATCAAAGGTCAAGGTCTTATTTTCCAGTTGTCGTTAAAGGACCATCTGTTTTTCACAAACACCTTGTTAGATAATTTATAATGTCTTGATAGAAAATTTGTGTAAGAAATAATTGAAAATATGAATATGCTTCCTCACTAATTCACTGAAAATGAAGTATTTACTATTGTATAAAATAAGTGCTTGAACTATGCTGTTCACTGTATCTGCCTTAAATGCAAGTCTGGGGAATGGTTGTGACATGTTTCGGTTGCGCCAAGAGCATTATTGACATGAATTTTTTTTACCAGTATTAGTCATGAAGTTTTTTCTACCCAAACTATGACTTTGTTTTGCTTTTCCTTGCAACTAATGGAATTGAATTGCTTGAAAAATTGCTACATTTCTTTCCTGTTAGATTTTTTCACCAATACCTAAATGTTTTTCTTCACTGCTGTGTTTCTATCAGGCTGTCATGTACAGATATACTAACACTCCAAAATGAATGCCTCATTGATGTGACATAGTGAAATTTTTCTGTTCTTGATCAGATTGAGGAGGGGGGGGGGCAGGCAAGCTGATGTCAGACAATTTGTTTCTGTTTGATATGTTCAGTTCAGATTGACCTATTGTGCCAAACTTGTTCTATTGCGCATTCTTACGGAGACCAAGCTTAGGGTTTTATTTGGGGTCCTGTGTCAAGGTTAAGGTCATTTTACTGAAAATTGGAAAACTATTTTAATCAATAGACTGTTTGGAAAACCTTTTGTCAGGGCATTAGAATAATTTTTGGATGCATTAGAAGTAATGTTATTAGTTCATAAAGCATTTAGCTGATCTGATTTTCTCAAGGGCGATGGGTTTGTTAATTACGGATGGTGTATTTATTAGGGTAAAGTTGGTATTATGTCAGTTAATGGCGATGCCAGAGAAATGAAATGCTATAGTAGTGTTAACTCAACAATATAAATGTGATAATGACAATAAAATTATCTTATTGTGTTATATTGGTATTGTATGTTTACATGATGGTCAGATAGAGAACTATATAGTTTGATAGCCCTAACAGAACACTGTTTTTTAAACCGACTAACTTTTGGTAAATGATTTAAATATAAAACCTCGAAATCAGCAGAATTTTGTGATATGGGTTGATACAATGTATTTGAAAATCATTTTTTTCATTCGTCTCATAGACTTATGTGACATGTGACCTTTGGAGTTATTAAAAGTTTTTGGTATATTATGCCTAATTGAGTTATTTATTAGTACCATAAATGAGTTTAAATTACTTAATTTTATTTAAAGTTGGAATAATTACTACACTGCTGATTTTCTGATTTTGTTATATATGCGGAAGAGTTATTGCCCTTGGACAAAATTGTATATTTTGTGAAATTTAAAAAAACGTATTAATAATATAGCTTGTTTCTTATTGAGATTATGTTTGTGGGTTATGATATATAATGCATATAAAAGTTATATGATATATTATGTATAATATGTGAATGTATAAAAATGTAAACAACTTTTTTATCTTTGGCTTGAGAACTACTACATGAGTTTAATTGTATGTATATCTCACATGTAACCTACAAAAATCTATATCTATCCATTTATCATGCTACGCTTAAAGGTGGACATAAAAACTCTCTCCAAAAAAGAACTTGATGACCACCATAGGGTAAGAAAAATAGAGTCACATTTTTAAAAAAAATCTTTTTCGCATGAATATTGTAAATTTGTAGTATGCACCCTGTTCTGTATGCTATATTTGTAACAGTTAGCAAGTTATCAATATTCATGTATAAACCTTGTATTTGCCGTATTGCTAATTTATTAACCTTGTATTCGTATTTTACACTTATGTTACTAAGGACAAATGTCTATGATCATTGTCCCCAATTTTTGTTCCGTTTTTGCTCTTTTTGGTTTCATTTTATGCATTACACTTGGTAATGTATTAAATTTATGTTTTTAAATTGTTCTTAAAATGGTTTTATGTTCTAATCATTGAATGCTTTATGGCTTGTTACAATATTATAATTTATTTATTTTTATTTTGATGATTATGGAACATGTTTGACTCACAGTATCATTGACTGGTTACAGTCAGATCCAGGTGATACTATATACAACTACGACCAGGCCTGTTTTATAGATAAATCTTACCCAAGATCAATGTGTACACTACGGCAGCGCTATGCACTGACCTGTGTTCTTCTGCTCGGGGCATTATGGGTATTTGCAGGAACTACGTACAATAAACAATAACATAATGTGACGTCACCGTATGGTACACATTGGAGCCAAGCGTACTTCAACATTGCGTTTCATTGAATAAATTAGTGTTATTGATGTAAGCACAAGAATAGAAATGGTATAATGTACTTATTTTACACAAATAAATATATTTTGTTAATAATATACAATCAATATGGTTGTTTTGAAATTTAAAATCCTTCCGCGGAACTATACTTTTAGCATTTGTATAACTATCTAAATGTGGATAGTAATCTGTTCTATGTATAGAGGTTAGACAAACGTAGTGACGTCACGCTATGTATAGAACAACCTAAGATAGCTGTTCTAAGACTTAAAACCCTTGTTGGTTAACCAAGAGCAGGGGTAAAATACCTGGCTCTGTCTTTCCCCTGTCTCTCTGGGGCGGCTCTGGAATGACTGTTGCTGTTGAATGGGCCTAACAACAGATAAACAAAGAACAAATATTTGTTACCATAGTAATAAGAAATGTTCAGTGCTGTTGACTGTTTTAGGGATATAATTATTCTCAACTGTACAAGTTAATATCTGAAATGTATACCATTAACAGGTTAAAATTTGTATAATTATTGGCTAAGATTTGTCTATGAAACAGACCCAGGAATATATCAAGATATAGCAGTGTACAGCAACAACTGTTTTCCAACCTAAGTATATATAGACAGGATTTATGTTTCCTGTGATCAGTTATTGCTTACCTTCCATCTTTGCCACTGATTAGTGTGACCTATTCATCATTCTGAAAGGTTAAGGGTACTTCTTCCTGTTTAGAACACAATACTTATTATGCATGCTACACTTATTTATATCATTTAAGTATCAGCCTGGAAAATTATAAAAGATTTCCATATTTAGTTTAGTATACTGATGAATCTGTGGACTAGGGCCAGGTAAATCTGAACTCCATGGCGTTTGTCTGAAGAAAATGCCACAGACATATAAATAGGCAGGCTGCCATTTTCTTCTTGTTGTTGTTCACGGGGTACTTTCCATCATGGCTGACCCTGGGAATCCAACGATGGAAACAACCGGTTTCTCTTTCAATGAGAATTTGATGCCCATTTTATCAATCGCGAATGATAAACACGTTTGAAAATCTGTAATTCTGAGAATG
Organism: Lutraria lutraria; assembly: GCA_964023205.1. Lineage (NCBI taxonomy): Eukaryota > Metazoa > Mollusca > Bivalvia > Venerida > Mactridae > Lutraria > Lutraria lutraria. The sequence goes on from OZ026844.1 coordinate 35,153,670, forward strand.
ATTCTTGAAAACCAGTTACAGAAATGCCCGAGTAATTATGATCAGGGCCAGGCTTTGTGTCTGTCACATTAATCATTAAGCCATCCATCCTTCACCTCTGATCATTCATGTGTAGGAGTTGACAGTTACTTGCGTAGAACCAGGTTAGTACTTGTACAGAATCCAGGAAAGCTGGTTTGGTTGTCAGCAAGCTGTTATATACCGGTAACTAAAATAATGTTAGAAACTGAAGTAAACCCCAAGCCAAAAGAAAAAATTATTTGTCCTTATAACAACTGTCTGATGGTCATAATATTTAATATTCATTAATTGAATTCACCAATTCGGTATTTTTTATCAGACAGAAAATCGTAACTGATGTTTTTATTCTGTATCATTTTGAATGCTAGTGTTGTTTTAAATTGCAAATTGTTTTATTTTTGTTTCTAGGTCAGATTAAGCAATATGTTAAATGCATGAAACAATTTTATTTGGATTATAAGAATACACTGTATAGCTTAGATCTAGTTGTGCATGTAATAAATCGAATATCTGTAAAATTAAATACATTGAATACTTTAAAAGTAACAGTATTTTTGGCTGAAGACAATTTTACAAAAAAAGAATTGTCTATGTAAATAAAGTTCTGTTTTTAGATTTTTAAAGCTTGAAAAATGATTTTTGTAGAAATTGTGTTCTTTAATATTAGGAAATGTTGCCTTCTAGCTAAATTTTGGGAAATATGTTTTATTGCTAAAATTTTAGGAAATGTTGCCTTCTAGCTAAACTTTTAGGAAATGCTGTCTTATTGCTAAAATTTTAGGAATGTTTTTTTTTAAATGAGCTGATCATTTTATTATGGAACATTGCTTCATCTTGTAAGCCTGTCAACCATTTAGATAGTTTGCTTGGGTAAAATAGAGTCGGTTATTTAAAAACATATATGCCTGAAGCAGCAATTAGTTGGAATGAAGTTATCTCGTTTAGGCAAATTTAAAAAAAAAAGGATGTTTTGTTTTCATGTAGGGTGAGGCATTGCGGCAGAGTCTATTAACACGTTACTACGGGAAACATAACTTAAATCGGCAAGATGCGTCAATATCACCAATTGTGCTCAGAAGTTCTAATCGTGATGATAAAGCAGCTGACTCGATACCTCAAAGATCTGAGATGAAAATACAAGAAGTTCAGGTTTGCTGATTTTTCACCCCTAATTTTGTACATGGATCAACCCATTTTGCATCATTTGAACCATCCTATTTACAAACACAGGGCTGATCAGGATGTCATTACAAGATGGATTACATTTTGGCGGACGTTGAAAAAAGAATTATAGAATACACAAGGTGTTCAATGAAAATATTTGGAATATGTTCATGTAAAAAAAGTCAGATCTCCCTCTTCCAACAAAATAAAATTTCACTACAAAGACAGTGTAAGTAAAAAGTTCATTCCACAGCACAAGAACAGGGTAATGCTCTAGAATGATGACCTTTTTGTAGAGTTTGTTTGATTCTGATATAACTCTATAGATGTCTGTTCAATAATTATTGTATGTATGATTTGAGTGCCTCGTATAAAACCTATCTTGAATACTTTAGTTTGTATTACATAATGTAACAGGTATTTGAAGCAACCATCTATTCTGTTCATAGTCTTCTTCTCTCTTGCAGTGGCATTTAAACAAAGCTGGAGCGTCTGATCTGATTATAGATCTAATTATTAAGAATACAAATTATAAAATCTTCAGAGAGACATTAGAACTTGGTATTGCCTTGTTGGAAGGTGGCAATACAATCATACAGGTAGGTGAAGTTACTGAATTCCTCTTTCAGGTATCTACTAAGAGGCTCACAGGGAAGATTCGGCCTTTATCCCTGGCTGCAGTTGTCTCTACAAATAAAGTCTTTATTATTATTATCCCCTGTTTGTGTGTGTGCCTATTTGTTGAATAGGTTTTTGGTGGGTGGATTTTGGGAAGATACTAGTATTTTGTTTAGGGGAGATGGATTGGATTCTTTTCTAGGAAAGCTTTACTTACATATTATCATTTTATGTGTTTACAATATAAGTGTGATGTTTCAGTTTCTTGGTTCAAAGAGTTGTTTTAGGCTCTTGAGGACAGAACTGATGATAACTTTAAACTTGTACATCATGTTAACATAATTATTAAAATGGTTTTCAGTTGATGAAACTTACATAATAGAACTATCTGTTTTAGGCTCCTGAGGACTGATGATAAATAGTTACATTGATGGTTTTATGTGTAGTCTCAGCTATAGCTTTTTCTCTTATCATGTTTTTAACTAAAATCCAAAAAGATAGTATTGGTTGGTCAGCAAAAATCCTTTTTCAAAATAATTTTATATTCTATAAGTTAGGAGATTTCGATCATGGGGTTTGCAGAGTTTTTGCTTAAAAAAACATTGTCTTTATTTTACTGTATTTGTTTTCAGCAATCTTTGTATGCAAGATTACGGAGTGACAAAGATTCTGAAGTATTTTTCCGTGTCTTCTATCAATACATGTTTGATGCTCAGACAGAAATCAAGAACACAATTATAATGAGTACTGCTGAGGTACTCTCTGAAAAGAAGGTAGAGGATAACAATAAGCCTCATGGTCATGGAATACTCTCCAGACATAGAGGTAGGATTAACTGCGCTTAATCTTCTGTTGAACCGTGTAGTAGTTTGTCTGTCCTTTTGACAAGATTTTGAACAAACTTTGTGTGATATCTGCATTATTGCATTATGTAGTTTCTTAAAAATGTTTGGTTGGTGATTTTAGCAAAATTGTCTCCCTTTGATAGTTGGACTTGAAACAGCTTTTTGATTTTCTTTTATTTTCAGCCTCTTGGAATGTTATTTTATATTACCTAGTAATGTTAAACTAAGTTTTAAACTGTGCAAATAGATTATTATGTGCAAAGCAATATACCCCCTTTTCTTCAATAGGTGTTACTTTGCTTTGCACAGGTTGGTTGGTCAGTCCATCAGTCGGTCAATCAGTCGGTCAATCAGTCTGTCCGTAACCAAACCTTGTCCCACAAATAACTATAGAATGATCTGGCCTAAGATAGTCAGATTTGGTTGGGAGGTTGGTCACCACATTTAAATGATCCATATTTATTTTGAGGTCAGTAGGTCAAAGGTCAAGGTCATACTATCCAGTTGGTCTTTAGGGGGCATAATGTGTTTCACAAACTCTTCTTGTTTAAATGATGATTTACCTCATCATAGCTTTTGAAATCTCTCATTTACATGATATATTATCTAGATGAAGACAGTGTTATATTGAGACCAGATGATGATGGATCACCCCATACTGTAGAAGATGCTCTAGCTGATAAAGCCAATCGTGAAAAGGAAGAGAAGAAGTTACCTGACCAAATTGCTATCATGGAACCCATACTACGTTTTCTTCAACTTCTGTGTGAAAATCACAACAGAGACCTTCAGGTAAGTGTTGAATTTAAGTTACAGCAGAAATGATAGTTAATTCTACCAACTGAGGCTTGTTTACGAACTAGTATCTTAACTAAGATATGCCTACAAAATGAAGACCAGCATGTACTCATATATTTCCAATTCTAACATTGCTTGGATATTTTTAATCTTTGAGAATAGATCGCCCAAGCAGTGTTCCACCTGATCCCATATGGCTGTGTTTTTGGGGCTACAAACATTAGCCCCAGACATTTATTTGCCCCCCCCCCCCCCACAAGTAGAAATGGTAGGTAGGCATTACGTCTTTTTCAATACCCTCGCAAATCAATTCACTGTTGAATTCCATGTGACAATTTTAAAGGAATGAAGCATACAACATAAACACTCTGCACTATGTCTATGGTTATCTAAGCAAGATGCTTGTATACTTTAACTCCTTTATTTCAGAACTATATGCGTGAACAGCAGTTAAATAAGAACAAGTATAACTTAGTTACTCAGACATTACAGTTCCTGGATTGTATTTGTGGTAGTACAACAGGTAAACTGGGTCTTCTAGGATTGTATATCAACGAATCTAACAAAGATTTGATCAACCAAACCCTCGCCACACTCACAGAATATTGCCAAGGACCATGCCATGAAAATCAGGTAACTTTTGAAGTTTTAGAAGTTACAAAGTAATTTCTTCTCCTATAGATGTCATGTACTCAATGAATTTTTTATTGAAGTAATTACTATTAATTCAAGTTTTTTTGCATATTGATGGCATTGATATATTGGGAAATCATTATTGATGATATATAAATACAATATATTATGGTTGCATTTTTATTTCCATATTAAGTAGGCCTCTTTGCTCATGTTATATATATTTTGTATATTTCTGTATGTAAGTATAAGTAAAATAAAGGGAAAGGTCAAATTTTGGTGAGAAAACATACAATTCATATCTGCCCCTTTTGAATGGTCTGAGTTGTCTGTTTAGACTCGTATGGCTGGTACAGCATTCAATGTTGGGACAATGCAACCTCTGGGATAAAGCTGTTGATTGCTAGTATCAGCTGCTATGAAAACCATTGTTTCATATATTTTTGAAACTTCCGCTCAAAACTATGTTTTGTTTGAAATGAACCATTGATGGTAGCAAGACTAGTATATTTTACATGGTTTTATTTTTGTTTCATTTCAGAATGCTATTGCAATGCATGAGAGTAATGGAATAGATATAATCATAGCTTTAGTTCTCAGTGAGATTAGTATGGATCTCATGCTTGATCTCAAGGTATGTCTAAAATTATTGTCACTTAGTATCGGTAACTACATGTATTTCAAAATGCCGCCATCAAGTTAGTGAAGTTGGGATTTTGATTTGAAGGGAGGGATAAATTTGGATATTGAATATCTTTCTTGATTGGATGGGTAATATTAGAGGGAGGAGCTATATTTCTAGCGGTATTTTTTAATTTGTCTATTTTCGAAGAAAAAGTCAAGCCATTGTGATCACTGTGGCGTCTGCGTTGTGCAAAAACTTCAATTTATAACTTATAATTAAGAAAATATAAGAGGTAGCAACATGAAACTTCATCGGTGGATAGAGGCAGTGAACAGATGAGTGTTGGTATTGCTTGCACCACTCTTGTTCAATTGGGGCACAAGAAGGGGCTTTTCTGAACTTTGTGAGTCATAAGTAGAGTTAATTTCTGTTACTGGTTGTGTATTCTGTTAGCTTTTAATAAAAACTCCTGAACTTTGTTCAAATTTTTATCTACCTGTATGTTCTTGTTTTGCCTGAACTTTTATACTGTAAGTTAAGTAAATAATGGGTTTTCTATTTTAGAATAATGCTTCTAAGTTACTGCTAGCTGTTATGGAGAGTCGACATGACAGTGAAAATGCTGAAAGAATACTTGTCAGTATGAGTCCACAACAACTGGTAGGTATTCTTTCATATCTAATGTGATATATCATATAGTTTTATACAAATTTCTAAACATATTTAAGTAGCTTTTCAGGTATTTGATGTTTATCTGATAAATAAGTCTGGATTGAAGGATTGGAATGGTTTGGAATGATGTAAATGTTCTAAGATTAAATGTTATTGTACTTACGGTGTATACTAGGCCTAGTGTATACCGGTGCTATGGAGTCCATAGTACGGACCTTTATTCTATGGTTCATAGGATCTTCTATGTATTAAATGAAAGTGTGTAAGAAGTTGCCATTGTTTACTATGTGGTCTTTTTTATAAGAAGATGATTGTCAACTCAGATTTTGTACTTAGGTGTTGATTAAGTCAGCAGTAATAACCGGTAGTAGGAAATTTGTAACCGGCTAAGATGTGGTCTGTTTCATGAGCTGAGCATTTTCTCCTTTGTAGTCTTATCCCTAATGGCTAACACCATGATGATGATAAATCATGAGAATTTTGTATTGACCTAATTGTTTGACATGTGATTTGTCACAATAACTGACACAGAATGTTTTGTATCTAAAGCTCTTTCCAAATTCTGCATGCATTTTTTTCAGATTTTTTATATCTTTCATCAGTTATGTTATTCACACTGTTAATTGTCTAAACTAATCATCTGACTATGGTTCAATCACCTGTCTATTTACAAATTATTATTATTATTCTTAATTACATTATGTGTATTTCTGTGAAAATTCTATTTCTTCGTAATTAGCATCGAAAGTAATATTAATATTGCACCGAATAGGTTAAATATCACAACAGATGTATTTTGTTGTTATGCCGTCTGCGTGCATATGTTCGATACATTTTGGCCATCTGGCGTCGAAGCTGTTTTATTTGAGAGTTGCACACCAAAGTAGTGTAAAAAGTTATGAAGCATTGATGTAAGTTAAAACGTTTTTGCTGTAACCTTCATCAAGTCATACAGCAACAGTTGTCTTTGTGATTCATTGAGTTTAGTCCTTGATATTTATGTCTATGTTTAATTATTACTTACTGATAGATTGGGGAAGACATGTTGTACTGGATTAATTAATTAATAATTGTTGTTGTATTTATAAATATTATGATCACATATGTGATTGATTGGTTGATTGTGTGATAATGACTGCACATCTTTGGGAATAGTTCCCAGCTGTTAGTTTATTTAGACGTTAATTTGTTTTATGCATTTTATCAAACGTTACAGAATTTAACAAAGGTAATGTAATTACTGGTTGCTCTGTGTTGAATTATTTGCCAGTTGTTAAAATTCATTGAAGTCAGTAGAAGACATGTGAGTCATTTACATGTATGATATTAAGGGAAACGTGTCCCCCATTGGCCACACTGTCTGGTCACTGAGATGTTTGATGTTATTTTCTCTCTTTCTGTTAATTGTTTGAAATATTTGTTTAAAAAAAACGCAATGTTATGAATTTTGGTTACCAGTCTCGTTATTTAACCTTGTCATAGGTTATTATGCCCTCTTTCGAAAAGAAAAGGGGGTATATTGCTTTGTATAGGTCTGTCTGTCTATCCGCAACAAAACCTTGTCCGGGCAATCACTAGAGAACTATTTGGCCTAAGCTCCTCAGATTTGGTTGGGAGGTTAGTCATCACATGTAGATAACCTCTATCGATTTTGAGATCAGTAGGTCAAAGATCAAGGTCATACTCTCCAGTTGGCCTTTAGGTGGCATCCATCTTTCACGAACACTTCTTGTTAAGACTTTGCTCTGAACCTAATCATATCAGAATTTTTAATCTAGATTTATTGGCTGTGCAAACAGTCCTGAAATTGACTGGTTTCGTTTTGACACTTGTCACAATACAATTTTTGTGTTAAGTTTGTTTTATCAACTGTTGCTATGTTACAGATTTGTCCATGAATAAAATACTAGAGTAAATATTGTGGTATTCAACCCATTGGACATCATTTTATTACTTTATCTGTACCCTACTTTGTAACTATAGGTTGACACAATGCTGGGGACATTTCAACAAGCATTGACAGATGGCGATATTTTGATCAACCAGGTCTTTGAAATGTTTTGAAAAAACACTATGCATGTTTATTTGTTGTTTATTATAGGAAAAAATGTTTGAATTTGGCTGACATTACTTTCCTGTTGTGTTGCTGTAACAACATAGAGAGTTACATTACAAATTGCATTATTAGATAAAATAGTCACTTTAATAACTGTTTCTAGATTCAAGTTACTAAAACTGCATTTTAATACTTAATTTTGTCATTTTACCCAAAATTTTCGGAAGTAAATCAAATCATGTTTGGTCTTCAAATTTGCTTACATCTAGCCATTCCATCTTCAAATTTATATGTGTCTAGCCTTGAGAACATTTCATTTACTTTCATATTTCCTTGACATCAAACAATTTATTTGTATCTTTCATTATCATAAAATTTATATACATTTAGCCTACAAATCATCCGTTTTTTGCATCTGGCTATGAAGACATTACATTTATTTACATTTGTTATAAAATGAAGATTTTGTTCAGGCTGTTGTAATCATTCATTGTAAAATACTTGTGTATTTGTAAATGCATTGTATGTTTTTGTACGTGGAGCTAAAGTTCTTTTCTGTCTCCAGTCTCAAATTATAAAATTTCTCCTTAAATTTGCATTCAATGTTGTTTCATTTGGTAGGCTTTTTAAATTTTGTACTTTTGTTGTGAAAAACAGGATATTTTTATAAGTAATTTGTATATCACAATCTTGAATTTATTTATGAATAGTCACTTATTACTCATTTAAAAAAATGTGGGTTTTGATACAGTTTTTCAGAACTTCTTGAAATACCATAACCTTTTATTTGGAATAAAAGTTCATCTAATTCTTCACATGTTTCTTTCATTCTTTAAAACAAAATTCATATGTTTCATTCCTATTGAAATTTATTCATGGACCATTCCTATTGAAATTCATTCATGTATTGTTCCTATTGAAATTTATTCATGGACTTATTCCTATTGGAATTTATTCATTGATCATTCATATTGAAATTTATTCATCGGCCATTCCTATTGAAATTTATTCATTGATCATTCCTATTGAAATTTATTCATCAAACATTCCTATTGGAATTTGTTCATTGATCATTCCTATTGAAATTTATTCATCAACCATTCCTATTGGAATTTGTTCATTGATCATTCCTATTGAAATTTATTCATCAACCATTCCTATTGAAATTTGTTCATTGATCATTCCTATTGAAATTTGTTCATTGATCATTCCTATTGAAATTTATTCATCAACCATTCCTATTGAAATTCATTCATGTATTGTTCCTATTGAAATTTATTCATGGACTTATTCCTATTGGAATTTATTCTTTGATCATTCATATTGAAATGTATTCATTGGCCATTCCTATTGAAATTTGTTCATGGATCATTCCTATTGAAATTCATTCATATGTTTCATTCCTATTGGAATTTTGTGATGTATTTCATTCCTATTTATACTAATTAATGTTTCACTTCTATTGAAATTCATTCATGATTCTTTTCCTTTGCAATTGATTTCTGTTGGAATTTAGACTTAATTTATCTCTATGTTACAGTCATGTTAGAATTTTATTTTATTCTTAAGCTGAGCATCTTGTATGGATATAGAATTGTATTAGTAATTATAATTACATTCTTTTGTAGAAAATACAGGCATTTCATTTCTGTTGTATGAAATAAAAAGGATGATTTTACTGCCATATTTTGTCTAGAGGAATCTGTTACAACTTAAAGAAACTCTGACCTATGAATGCCTTTAATATTAATGCCAATTTATATTGACAAAATAAATATTTGATAATGTAGGTAGTTCTTTGATTAAAAATGCATGTTAACGGCCATTAAGAATAACTTAGTCAAAAACTGACCTTTGAGTACCCATAAAATTAATTCCTCAATGAAACACAAGTGCTTAGTTCACTGAATCTATGTATTTGTTTACACCATTATACTATATAGTATACTATACACATCTACAGGATCAAGGTACCAAGCACCTGTGTCTTGAAAAATACTTTTAATCCTGTTATGATAACATAGATATCCTTTAATCAACAGTGCATGTTGTGAATTAGTTTAATGTCACGTGTAAAACCTGAACATTTCATAGCTTTATATACCTGCATTTCATTCGTTTGGTGTACAACCAGTGCAACAAACAAAGAAGCATGAATCTGCAGTAGTAGGTTTTGCTCCGACCCTGCTTCTCAAGTCTGTCTACCATTATGTTCTGGTTTGCTAAACATTATTCCCATACCAACTGAAGTCTCTGTTATACTCAAATGGTTACTGTTAGATAGATGTTTAAAATTGGCTACCAGTCTAACAAAATCTCTTCTCTGATTGGTCCATTCACTGGATCTTAAAATTTGACCAATTGGAAGGCTGCATTCTTAGACTGATCTCCGTATTTTTATAACCTTACACCAATACATGAGAAAGCTGAAAATGTGGAACCATATGGTTTATTATATTAAGTTTATTTTAATGATAATTATTGTATAAAACATAAGATTTATTCCAAATGGCCTCCATGCACCACCCACCTGTTTGAAAATACTGCTGTTACCATCTGGTAATGATGTTGTGGATATTACGGTATACACATTGTGTGAAAAACCCCAGACTGTGCTGTATCACTTTTATCTGAATAATTGTTATTATGAAATAAGCCAGAGAAATATCTATATTTATGTTACAGTGTTCCCTGTCACAAAATTAAGTTTTGGGTGGTTTTTCTTAAAAATGAAATTATTTTTTTGAAAGAATAATATTTTTCCTAAATTTACGTTAAAGATACCTAAAATTTTGTCTAAGAAAATTCATGTAGACAATGGACATTTTTTTACATTAATTTTATCTGATACTTCTAAGATACAAATATTTGTGTTGTATTTATTACTTTGGGTAAGTTTATGTTATTATTTACAGGTTGATGTTGCTAAGAGAGCTTTTCAGTCTGAAGATGCTGTGGAAGAAGAAGATGAAGATCGTGAAGCATCACCTAAAGCTGTCGGTCACAATATCTTCATCCTGGCTAAACAGGTAGTGTGCATTACTGAGAAAGTAGGCAATTGCTTACAGAGGATGGGAGTCTAGTACTGGTTCTTCTCAGGAATGTCCACCTCATATGACTCAGACTGTTGAAAAGGGGCGTAAAACTCAAACAAACAAACAGCATTAGTACAGATGACTCATTATTTTCGGAACAAAATATGCTTAAAATATTTTGTCAGAAATGCTAATGAAATCACTGTGTAGAGTTGTATAGTTTATACAGGTACATGTATTTAGTATTATGCTAGACATTGGCCTGCCGAATTTCATGATTTTGTTCAGACCCGCCTCCATGGTCGAGTGATTAAGGTCGCTGACTTCAAATCACTGTAACCTCTCAGTGATAGAGGGTTGTGGGTTCAAACCCAGCTATCGACCTTGTCTCTTTATGTGAGAAAGTAGGCAGTTGCTTACAGAGGATGGATGCCTAGTACTGGTTCTTCCCACAAACAATGGTTAGGTGATCTGTCCGCCTCATATATCTCCGACTGTTGAAAAGGGGTGTAAAACTAAAACAAAAGATTTTATTTATTTCTCCCCTACCCCCTAGTTGAGGTTAGCTTAAGTATTGATTGTGGATGAGCTCTGTCTGGTAAACCATGTCACTCTGTGATACAGTCCTGGATAATGGATTTATTATAAGAGCATTTGTAATGAACATTCTGACCATATTGGCCTTAGATGATTATGATAGAATTGGGTCCTGGAACCTGTTTGTATTTATTATAAATTTATTTCTATATTTCAGTTATCTCAACATAATAAAGAGTTGTCTAACCTGTTAAAACCATGTGGTGACTTATATGGTGATCAAGCCTTGGAGTTCTATGCTAAACACACAGCTCAGATTGAAGTGAGTTACAGTTTTATATATCTATTGTATTAGTAAAAGGTCAAATATCTATTGTATTAGTAAAAGGTCAAATATCTATTGTGTTAGTAAAAGGTCAAATATCTATTGTGTTAGTAAAAGGTCAAATATCTGTTGTATTAGTAAAAGGTCAAATATCTGTTGTATTAGTAAAAGGTCAAATATCTATTGTATTAGTAAAAGGTCAAATATCTATTGTATTAGTAAAAGGTCAAATATCTATTGTATTAGTAAAAGGTCAAATATCTATTGTATTAGTAAAAGGTCAAATATCTATTGTGTTAGTAAAAGGTCAAATATCTATTGTGTTAGTAAAAGGTCAAATATCTGTTGTATTAGTAAAAGGTCAAATATCTGTTGTATTAGTAAAAGGTCAAATATCTGTTGTATTAGTAAAAGGTCAAATATCTATTGTATTAGTAAAAGGTCAAATATCTATTGTATTAGTAAAAGGTCAAATATCTATTGTGTTAGTAAAAGGTCAAATATCTATTGTGTTAGTAAAAGGTCAAATATCTATTGTATTAGTAAAAGGTCAAATATCTATTGTGTTAGTAAAAGGTCAAATATCTATTGTATTAGTAAAAGGTCAAATATCTATTGTATTAGTAAAAGGTCAAATATCTATTGTATTAGTAAAAGGTCAAATATCTATTGTGTTAGTAAAAGGTCAAATATCTTTTGTGTTAGTAAAAGGTCAAATATCTATTGTGTTAGTAAAAGGTCATAATTATATATATTGTAATAGTATAGGTTACTTACCTGTTGTGTTCATATCACGGCATTATTTCACTAAGGCATCTCCAGTTCATTAGGTCATTACTGTATTAAAATATTGTATGTTGTTCACAAACACATTATTGTGTATGTCATACTAGGATGTTACAAAAAACTTCTATCTTTCAGGTTGTCAGACATGACAGAACAATGGAGAAGATTGTTTTCCCGATACCTGAAATCTGTGGTTTTCTTACAGATGAAACAAAACATCATGTGTTTAATACTGCTGAAAGAGATGAACAAGGAAGTAAAGTATCCGATTTCTTTGAGAAAGCTGAAGACATGTATAATGAGATGATTTGGCAACGAGATCTCAGAGGTGAGATTTCTCTTTATATGTGTGGTTGTAAGGCAAAGGTAATACTAGGATTTAGAGTCTACAGGTGTTAGCACTGTAGGGAACTATAGGTTTGCTGTCCGTCCGCCGTTTGTCTGTTCACTTCAATCTGGATCCTGATATAACTTATATAATATTAAAGCAAGATTAATGAAGCTTGGTATGTGAATTGGCGACAGTGTGGAGATTATGCATGTCATTTTGTTTTTCCCTCTGGCCAACATTGTGGTTGCTATGATAATGTAAATAGTCAAAATATGGTCACAACATCTTGATCATGTGATTACTTAAATACTTTTTATGCTAGGTTGATGAAATATGGCCTGTGAATATCTACATATATAGATAGAAATATTGAGATAGTGTATGTTAATACCTAAGCATAGATATTCTTCGACTGGATACTTCAGATTTCAGGATGTCTCCACCCATTCATTGTCATGTCTCAACAGGTATTGGGCTAATGTGTTGCAAGCAACGCCAGTGACTTTTTTTTACACAGTTTAAATTCTAAAGAATCTTGAATTCATTGTGTGTGGCTGGTGATGTGCATGTGACTTTTATATTCTTAGACTTGGAAATGCATTAAGTTGATGTTTTATTCACCAAATTTGTGTTTTATCATTTCAGCAAGTCCATATTTATCCTGGTTCAGCAGCCATATGTCATTCTGGGGAAATATTGCCTTCAATTTTGCTGTCCTTATTAATCTACTGGTAGCTTTTTTCTATCCATTTGAAGACAGCAAAAGAGGTTTGTGTTACATACTTGTACAGTTATTTATTTAATATCTTGAAAAAAAAATCCATAATGAACTGAAATAATGGTGCTGGCATTTTAATCTTCTCTCATTTCTCTTCATCTTATTACAATTATGACATTTTTTGCTTTCAGAACTTGATTCAAGGTTGTCTGGACTTGTATGGACAGCCATGTTGGCCTCATTAGCACTTGTTATCACCATAGCAACACCATCTAGTATCATTACATTAATAGCTTCTATAATTCTGAGAATGATATTTTCTGTTGGAGTGGAGCCTACACTTTGGTTGTTGGGTGTTCTAAATGTAAGTACATGTGTACTAAGAAATCAGTCCTGAGACATTGTTTATTACATTGTATATAATGGTAATTGTATATTTTTTCCATTATAATCAGACTAAGTCGAACATCAAACAGTTGGTTTCCATTTGATAACTTAACTTTAGTTATGCTTGACCTATTGCTATCAAACTTGGTATGTAGGAAAATGTTATAGATAACTAGCTTAGGATGTATTTTTGAGGGTCAAGGACTCAAGGTCACTGTTGCTAAAATAAGGAAAACGTTTTCTGCTCAATAAACTGTTGAAAACTGATTTTGGGGTATTGTAGTTGATTTGTGGTCTTTGGGTAGAATGCTCCATCATGGAGCCTATTAATGAATGTGACTTCTGCTAAGTAACACAGGAGAATTGATTGATACTACTAGTTTCAAAATCTCTATAAACTATTCCTGAAATATTTGACTGTATTGTCATTTTTACTTAATTTGGAATCTTAACATTCCATATCATTTTTGCAGGTAATAAACAAAGGAATTTTCCTAATTAGCATGATGGGAAATCGAGGGACGTTCAATAAACCATGGAGACTTGTGATAACTGATTTCAATTTTGTGTACCATGTGACACATCTTGTTCTTTGTGTTCTTGGGCTCTGTGTTCATGAATTCTTTTACAGTTTACTGGTAAGTTTGTGATTACCCCTGTGTATGATGTCCTTGGTGCATCAAATGCTTTACAACCTCATTAGTTAATATGAGTCAAGCCCCTTTTTATGCCATTTTTGGGTCCTGTATTCTCCCCTGTTCTCAAAGTAAAAAGTATATATTTTCCCCACTGAGAGAAAAAAATTCTCCATCATTAAAAAAAAATTTAGTGTTTCATGATATAGATTTCACCTATGGAAGGGACCGGACAGCCCTGTTTCCCCAAAACAGTAAATAAAATTTACCCAGTGATTAATTTTAACCAATACTTGTACTATTGGATGCTGGCAGGAAGTTCCATTTTAACTGAAGTAATTGCTTGCTCTGCCTTTAACCGTCATAGACAATATTTATATATATGTACTCAGTTTTGTGGTGTTTATTTATTATTGTATTGTTACATTTCAGTTGTTAGATGTTGTCTACAGAGAGGAGACGTTAATCAATGTCATGAAGTCCGTGACAAGGAATGGTCGATCCATCATCCTTACAGCTGTCTTGGCTTTTATTCTTATATACATGTTCTCTATTGTTGGTTATATATTTTTTCAAAGTGATTTCCTCATGGAGTTTGATCGAGTACCCCAGTTATCAGAAGTGAAAAGTAAGTACAGCACAACCTTGCTAATCCAGACCCCTCTTCATCAAAATATGCTGACCTTTAATGGCAGGTGGCCTCTATTTGTAGGTCATTTTGTTCCAAATGATCAATTATGATTTTTAAAAAATGGCCTTTATTCACAGGGTGGCCTATATTAACACAAATTAGGTTAACACAAGCACAGTAGTTCACTATTCTATTCAGTCGTCAAAGTTTTCAATTTGTAATTTATTTGTAAAACTTATAATTGAGTATTATTATAACATTATTTTTCTGTTCATTTTAAGATATGACTGAAACATGCAGTGATGAAAATTGTACAGAAACAGCAGTTAATCATTACACAGAAAATTCAGGTAAGGAAATCAGATTATTCTCTGCTCAAATACCTAGCTCAATAACAAGACTTCCCATTGGTCTCTTACAAGACTGTTTTCAGAATCAACCAATCAGTGATGGAGTCATAAGACTTGTCTTCAAGTTAGGAACTTTATGGTGCGATATTCTTGTATCACTGAATTATCTCTTAATAATCATGCTGTAGGATACAAGGAGTCAGATTGTGTTTAAATTGATAAGATCTCACCCTCTCAGTTCCTGTAAGACTGACAAGTGAGATCCATTACAGCATTATATTACCAATGTCTCGTCTCACTATGGCTAATCATTTTCATCATTTTTGGAAACAGCTTTCCATAGCTGTACTCGCTGAGCGTGCATGAATATCAATACAGACCAAAGTACTACGTTTTTCTACATCCTCCATGCAATTGTTAAACTAATTACCATTCCATGTTGCAGTGAAAGTTTATGTAAGTTCAGTTTCCATGAGTACTTTCAGTACTTTGATTTTATTTACCGACCCAAAACTTAAGATTCAGCAAGATAGTGTTATAATGATACTCACTAGTTGTTGGTGTTATGTTTTGTTTAAAGATGAAGGTGATGGGGATGATAATAGTGTAGAAAGAGCCTGTGATTCATTGATGATGTGTATATTAACGACACTGAACCAAGGATTACGTAATGGTGGAGGTATCGGGGATGTTTTACGTAAACCCAATTCTCATGTAAGTACAATAATTATTTACGTTCATGTTTTATTCTTATTTCTGTTACCAAATTTGACCGTTGTTGTTGTTAATGAACAGTACAAAACTGTTATTTTAAATTATATTCATTATTTATTTCTAGTTGAATAATATATTAATTTCTCAGTTTCTTCATATATGAGATGATTCTACTATACTATGTATTTGTATGGTGTACATTGTATCATAGTATATTGTTCTTGAAATGATTATTATTGTTGGAGATAGTGTTACCATTTTTAAAAATATTTTTCAGGAGCCGTTGTTTGTCGCACGAGTTGTGTATGATCTTCTATTTTTCTTCATCGTCATTATTATCATCTTGAATCTCATTTTTGGTGTTATCATCGACACATTTGCTGACTTGAGAAGTGAAAAACAGAACAAAGATGAAGTTCTACGCAACACATGTTTCATTTGCAGTTAGTATCTTATTTGTATGGATATTTTCTCCTAATTCACTTAAAAGTCAAATCTGTATTAATGTCCTTTTTTGGGATAGAAAAAATGGTCTTGTTTAGAGATACTTGGAAAAAAGCATAGGGTAAGTTGGTCAACAACTTATCTGATTGATTTTTTAAATCATACATGTACAGTGCAACTTCTTCAAAACCAGCCTCTCTTAAACCCCCAACATGGGTATGAAAGGGAGGTAATGGCTGGTGGGTGGTTTTCCTTGATTTTTAAACTGTTTTCATGTCAGGGAGAGATTTTTTAAAATATTTTATATTAAATGGTTTTTTGAATCACTGCAAAAAATTCTGAATGAAGCAAGATGATTCTTTGATCAGTCCAGATAAGAAACTTCAAAATGTATGAAGATTTATGTTATTAAATTTTTTCAAAACAATTTTTAACAGAAATTAAAATTTGAATTAGAAAGAGGAGTTTATATGGTTTAAACCCATCGTCTGCTTCAGCTATTCATAGATTCACTTCAGTAAGTCAGCATTCACTGTATATCTATCACTGATAAAACAATGTAGAGAGAGAGTTCATTTGATAAAACAATGTAGAGAGATAGTTAATTTGCATCAGATAGTCTGATAGGATGTTGCATCTTTAAGCAACAACAGCATGATTTTCCCAACTGTACCTTTTAACTATTAATTTGAACTCTTTAGAGCAACAACATGTCAACAACAACAACATAATATTGCTTCTGCCAAAAGATGTTGCTGTTTTAGAGAGGTTGCACTGTACATTTCATTCTTTGGGTGTACAATTTGACCTCTTTTATGGTGTATGGAACCTCCTCTCCAATGCAGCAAAATGGCTGCCATTTTCAATATGGTGATCAAACAACTAACATTTACCTTTTTTTATCCTTTATTTGCTCTTTTTGTTATTTTAGGTTTACCAAGAAGTGCCTTTGATAATAAATCTGTTTCATTTGAGGAACATATAAAGTTTGAACACAACATGTGGCATTATTTGAACTTTATTGTTCTTGTGAAAGTAAAAAAATCAACAGAATTTACAGGACCTGAGAGTTACGTATCAGAAATGGTGAAGGTATGTAAACTTCTGTGGACTGGTTTTTGCTTGAGGATTGTATTTTTGTACATATGTGTGATGTTGCGTTGATGCATTTTGTCGGTTCTTGCAAGATTTTTAGTCCATTTGTTTTGGATAAAAAGCTAAGTACTTGAGACATAATTTTATTTTTGATATTTTCTATATCAACTCGAAATTTTGACATTAAACATACAAAATGAAGTTTTTACAGTCAGGGTCCCCTTCATGAAATATTGGTTATATCAGTACACAGAGTATGTTTACTGTAATACTGTATGGAATGATTTTTGATGCTTAAAGTAGTGTCGTACAGTACTTAGCTAATTATTGATCTGATTTATTACATTGTGATTGATAATATCCAGGTATGGGTAACCCACTTAATCCTTACCAAAGTATGTATAATTGATATATTACTACTGCAAGCCTGAAATTTATGAGTAAAAGATTTGAGATTTGGTCTAAATCTCACTAAAAGATCTGAGATTGGTCTAAATCTCACTAAAATAAGATTTGAGATTGGGTTAAATCTCACTAAAAGAAAATTTATGATTGGTCTTAATCTCACTAAAAAGATTTATGATTGGTCAAAATCTCACTAAAACAAGATTTGAGATTAAATCTCACTAAAACAAGATTTGAGATTTGGTCTAAATCTCACTAAAGAAGAATCGAGATTAGGCTAAATCTCACTAAAAGATTTGTGATTGGTCTAAATCTCACTCAAAGAAAATTTGAGATTGGGTCCAAATCTTCGACTGCAGGTTATGCTATATTCTTCGATTTCTAGTATGATTAATACAGAGTTCTCTACAATCATTTTTTGTTCTCAGATAACAAATAGGCAAAACATTGATTATGAATACTTTTTGCCTTCTGAGAATAATTTGTTTTTGTTTACCAAGATATGATCATTTTTGTTGCTCACCCATGTGTTTTATTGCATACTGTCAATGGAATTTAGATGTTGTATTGATACTTTAATTTTGTCCATCAGCCAAAAATTATCAAATTGGCTCAAATTTACCAATTGTTGAGATGAATGTATTGTATTTAAAGGGTATGATAATTAAATAGGCCTATGTTTGTTTTAAGTTTCTATCAGGCTAAAAAACATGGCTAGTTTACGTTTACTTAACCAAAAAATAAGGTGTGCACGTCGTAAAAACTTTTTCTAAACATCCCTTTGCACTTTGGCCCCAAAAGAATAATTCTATACATTTGATTTTGATGTTATTAAATTTAGTTTTATTGACTCTTGTATTTGATACACAATCCAAATACCTCCCATTGTACAGTATGTGTGACATAACTGTATATCAAAGTCAGTGAATGAAAATGTAATAATACAACCATAACAAAACATCATAAGTAAACTTTATAAGATTAATAATTTGGTAAAATAAGTGAATATAATTAACCTCAAGTTAATCACAGGGGTTGTAATATTCCGGAAATCCGGATTTAAAGCCGCCAGAGGCGCTTTTGAGATCGATGTAAATCCGAGTTTTTTTTGGGGGGGGGTACGGATTGGGATGGCTGTTAGCACATCCCAGCATCTGGATCACTTGGGCGTTTTTCCTATTCACTAACACTTGGTTAACAAGCGTCTATATACACAAGAGTATTTGCAATTGCAGAACGAATATTTAGCTTAAAACTTGAAGTTAATCGAAGCTTATGAACTTTTAAATCGTTGACAATTTGTTGGTTAATGGGTCCATAAAATGAATAATTATCAGCAACTTTTTAAACATAGGTAGCAATACATTTTGACACTGACTCGGCCCGAACTATTTCAACCCCATTAATTGAGGTAAGAAATTGTGAAGGAATTCAATCCCTATGACCTTGTCATGGAAATATTTTGTGCACATAATTTGATATAAACATGAATTGGTTGATATGTCCTTCCTATGTATTAACTTGTAAAAAATAGTGGGTGGGGTAGCAAAATTGAAGAGTCTTTCAAGCAAGTTCCAAGGATTAAGTCTTCCATCTTTCCCCCCAGTATTTTGGGAACATGACCCATACCATTGGGATTGGTAATTTCTTCAGTGTTTAGTTAGATATTGGGAAAATATGTGCTATTCCAATTTTGAAATACACACACATAAATTGACACTATCACTGACCATAATGGGAACTTTCATTTATTACATGCCTTTTACAGTGAAAGATCTCTTGTTTTGTGAGATTTGAGTTAGTATCTTTTTTGTTTTATTTTTGGAAGTTTCAATTGGGAATTTTTGTCTGTGAATTGGAAAAGAAGGATACTATTTTTAATTGGGAATATGACCCAATATCAGCTAAAAAATTAACCCAAAAAATCACTGTGTATTAACTATTATCATCTTTTTAAGAAATATGGAGAGAAAAACATAGTGAGTTTTGAAAAAAAATATCATGAACTTGTATTGCCGAAATGCATTACAGAAGAACCTGAAAATGCTCAAAATCGTTTTGCATCGGGGGGCATTGCCCCAATGAACCCCCCACAAGGGCTCTGCCCTCGACCCTGCTGGGGACCTGCGCTCGCTAGACCCCCGGCTAATTTTCAGGATTGACAATTTTGTCCTGTTACAACCCCTGTAATCATTTATTGATTGCTTCATGATTATAAGTAAATACAAGTAAACAGTTGCTTTAAACAACATTTCCTTCTTCACAGGGATGTTCCTTGCATGAAGCTCAACCACAGTTCTAATAAAAACTAATTCCATGCAGAAGTCTGGTTGCCATGGTGGTAACCAATAGGAATATCTTTAAAAATTGTCTTGCCTAAAACCACAATGCCTAGAGCGTAGTTATGTAGTGTGTACTATTGTCGTGGACCCTACCAGGTTCGTTCAAATTATGGGGTAAAAATTGGCCCCACCCCGGTGGTCACTTGATTTTATAGGCTCAAATAGAAAAAAAAGTTCTTCTCCAATGGTCCTTTTTCTGCTGAGCAATTATTGGGCCATCATGGACCTCTTGATTGAATTTACCTTAATTTGATCTTTTACAGGAAAAGAACCTCGATTGGTTTCCACGTATGAGAGCGATGTCGCTGGCAGCTGAAGAGAATGACGCAGAACAGAACGAGCTTTGCACTTTACAGTCACAATTAAACTGTACAAATGAACTTGTACAATTGTTATCTCAGCAGCTCAATGATCTTAAAGAACAAATGACAGAACAAAGGAAACAGAAACAACGAAAGGGTTTCCTTCACTCAACCACAATGCCGAGCATGATGCAAAATATGTGATTTAAAGATTTATTTTTCAAAGGTTGTTGAATATTAAACCATCATGTTTTCATCATTCCGGTCGGAAGTTTATACTGTTTGTTCCCATAATTTTATGTTATACGCCAGATTTTTATTATGTTGTACTTTTGTATGTTGAATCATAGAATTTTCAAATTTACTTACGTTGTTGGGTGTCATTGTAACTTGTTGTGTTACAGTTAGTATGAGATATTGACTGTGTCTGATTGAATGATTTTTGTTTGTAAGAATAATTCATTGTGT
This sequence comes from Lutraria lutraria, assembly GCA_964023205.1. Lineage (NCBI taxonomy): Eukaryota > Metazoa > Mollusca > Bivalvia > Venerida > Mactridae > Lutraria > Lutraria lutraria. Next base: position 35,174,607 of record OZ026844.1, read on the forward strand.
TCTTTAAGAATTAGTACACATTTAAAAACCTAAATTTTTCCACATCTAACTCAGGCCTATTTTTGGATGGATGCCAAGAATTACTTCATTTATGTTAAAATATCAGAAAGACTTGTTTGGAAGAATCATGCAACCAGACAGTCTAAATTTTAGCGTTGCATCTACAACTTAGTGTCAGCATAAAAACTCTAAATATTTACTTCAGAAAAGAAGAACCATTGAGGCAAAGTTCTTAATGTGTGTTTGAAATAACCAGCTAAAAAAATTCAAGTTTGTCTTTTAGAGCATTATCAAAGTGTATCGCTCTTTAGAATAATTTTGTGCAAGTTAATTATATTTTCGGAATTCTGTATTAAGTATTATCCAATATTTTGGTCAATTTTTTTATCGCATATAGTGGAATTATTTAAATGTCAACCCTTATAAACCCGCCAAAATATTAAGCGTATGTGTTTATTATTGATATATTATTGTATTGTATTTCTGTGCTAAATTGTGTATAATCTGATTTTAATTATCATCAGATTTAATAATATCTAGTTTATATGATAGAATAACTGATATTTTTATAGTATGGTATATACGTGGATGTCATATTGTGTATAGCATTTTAATAATATAGAAAAACATTCATAATTGGTTGCAATCTATTTCTGTCTATGTTACATGAGTATATTTAACTTTCTGATTAAACTATCCAACAAATATTGTTTGTCTGCAGACTCGAGTCTGAATCCCTACAATATTGGCCCTTACTTTAATCAGTTTTGTTTCATGTCAGATGTAAATCATTGTCTAAAAATATGTAAAAATACATAATGGGTCTTAGGCCATCGCTGAAGAAAAAAAATAATTTTTTGTTATGTTTTCCAACTTACCGTTTTCAATACTGCTAAATAATGTTAACAAAAAAAAATGTCAACCAGGGCGCTCCCTAGACTTCAAAAGTCAGGGGTCAAAATGACTCTTAGCTGATAGAAATTTAAAGACTCAACAAAATTTCCTACTAATGTAATAGTAAATTTGACCCTTTGGTTCCAATTCTCAAGAGTCAAAAACCTTATTTTGCAAATTACAAGAGTCAAAATACCATTTTAAGGGTCAAAGGAGAGCCCTGTAACTGCATTCAGGCGGTTTTTTTGATGGTTTTGTATTAAACAAGTAATAATTTATTTAGAAGTCAATTTGCGTAAAATATGGTAATTAAATATGTTGAGATGTGGGGTACTGTGATTCAGCTAGTGTTTAAGGATGGCTCCTGTGTTGATCCTAATTATATAATTATTATAATCAGATATATATTTTCCTGCTTACATATCACATATAGTGAATGCTAATTAATAATAAATATTCATGTTGAATGATCAGGTAATATGCAACAATCATTTAAAATTTAATCAGAAGAAATTGTTTCGAGGTTTGATTCACCAATTACTTTTTTAAACCTTATGGCTGTCGAGAATGGTTTAGTTCATGTGAGAAAGATTTTTTTAAAAGTTTTCTTTAAATTCTATGCAGAATACACATTAATTGAATTTGTATGTAATAAAATGCAAATATAATTTTTTTTATCTACCCTTAGAATTCAAATGAAATATTAGAAGACAGTTTTCTATTAATGTATCAAAACTTCATGCGGTTTTTATGAAACTGAATGTAGCATATTGATTTAAAAATATCAGTAATATTCATATGTTGCAAGTTTTGGGTTTATGTGGCAGTATTTTCAACACTAACTGGGTAAATGGTCATTGTGAATCGAAACTATTTATCCTTAAAGAACATCTTTGTGGCCTTTGTTCATGGGTCTGACCGCATTAGGCTACTTTTTTTGCCTTCATTTTTTCCTATCATACATTAAAGATTCTGTCTTATTTGAACCGCTTATATATAACAGTCACCTTTTGACCTATTTATGTAATGTATTTAAGATAAATAGGTGGTGCTAATACATTGTACATGAATACATAACATAATAATACATGTTATTTGTTTGTTTTGTTTTGTTTTATTTTGTCACAGGACCAAACAAATACAGTGCAGAGTTCAATACACACAAGCTCTTTTAGCTGCATACATGAAACCGTGGCCGAGTGGTTAGGGTGTCTGCCTTCAGAGCTGGAGATCGAAGGTTCAAACCCTAGTGGAGACTGGGTTAGAACTAATGCGGTCGGTTGGTGAGCTGCAAGCTAGTTAAATAATGGTTTCCATATGCCCATCTCAGGCAGGCACCCAGCAAAAGGAGAAGGGATTCGGGAGGTACTGTGCGAACATAAGATAGCTGTCTCATAAGCCAACTTGGCTGGCCCTTTTAATAGGGGTGACACTATAATAAACAAGACCGTACTCTACTTGTTGCCTGGGTTTCACATATCCTGATTTCTGTTGCTGACCAAACTTACCATAACTTTTACAGTCTCTGTCAATTTTTTCTTGCAGCTAAAAATGTCTTTAAAAAAAATTGGTTATTGACCAAATTGTTTGGGGAGGGGGGGGGGGGAGGGTATGGAAAGACCATTTTTCTTTATACAACACAACTGAGATCATTTATCAGACTTCGGTTGCAGATTTTAGAATTTTAAGTTTTCTCAACCACAGTAGATGTACTTGAACCATGGACTCAGACTTAGTGCTGTAGTTGGAATGTCCATACATTCATTTACCACATTTCTACTGTGTGCAACTACTGCCATCATTTATCCTACGCATTTTGTCAGGATTTTGTGAATCCTCACCACATCTTGTGTGAAAAGCTTTGTCTTAATAGTGTCTAGGATAAGTTCGAACATGGGTCATCTGGGGTCAGAAAACTAGGTCACTTGGTCAAATAACAGGAAAACCTTGATAAAACTGTAGAGACATCATTTATATCAAGTCTTGATGAAAGTTGCTCAGAATGTCTGTCTTGATGATTTCTCGGACATGTTTAGGCTCTGACCTAGTTTAAACAGTTGCAATGACATTAAAGGCTTGCTACAATTTCCAGGTTTTTTCCAAACAGACATAAAAGCAAAATGAAAACTCTTCCATAGATTTTTTAAAAGTTTGCATGAATATATCATATGATATCAACAGAATTAAACATTTTAGTCGAAAAAATTGGGGTTGACGAACTCGTTTTTGAGTTACCTACCTTTGAATTTTTGGCCCAGTTTAGGTTATTTCAAGGGCAGATAATTCACAATGGAGATCAGCAAGGTCATATTTATTCCCCTTTTTATGAAGCCTACTTCTTTTCGTGTCATTGTCCAAAATTTCAAGAATTGGTGAAGAGTGGTTTTGTATTTTCTTCTCTACCTAAACCAATGCCAATCATAATCTCTTAAAAAATGACCGATTGTTAAAGAAATCTTATTCTCTTTACTTCAACTGAAAAGAGGTTATAACTTGAATATATAATGGAATTGCATGAAATTTTGTATTTTGACGAAGAAGAAAATAAAAAAACGTAAACTAAACTAAAAGTGTTATATTTGAGCTTTGTGTATAATTTTCTGTGTATTTTAACTTCAATATCAGCTGAAATATGAAAATTTTATATACATTTCTATAATGCCAGTATTGACATATTTAATAAATCAAAAAATGTTGTATATGAGGATTGAGATGGTAAATTATACATAACACAACTGTGGATATAAATACTTATATCTTCGTATATTTGAGACAAGTACGATTTATACCAGCAAATTATTTTCACAAGATGAATGAACATGTAATTGTCATAAATTCATGTTGCCATTGCAAAAGATTGGGGTGGACCTAGCTATTTTAGATTTTGCAGTGGGGGATATCAGCCCCTGTAACTCCACCCCTGGTTAATTCCTATACGGTCCTGAAAGCAGATATGTCCCTGCTGATAAGCATTGCATAATTTAGTGAAATTTAGTTTCTACTCCTAGATTCTAGCCTCAGTACTAATGTTATAGCACCGCCTGGTAGCTAAATGAACTGTGGATTCGGAAGCCACAGTCCATTTAGCTACACGCCAGACAGTCCCTTTTATATACTAAGTTCAGATAATTATCCGATAACTGCATAATATTGTCATGTACTGACTAGATTAACTGTCTGTAATCGATTCTGCTTTATTTCAGTCACATTTCATTAAGTTTGTTTCTCGCGTTAAACATCAATTCAGTATAGAAGTATATAGGCGAAAAACGAAAATGAAACCGATTGTACAATTCGCTCTTGGTATAATAATATTCTAATCTGTGACGTATTTCTGACGTAACGGGGTAATTTCCCAGGATGTAAATAAAGCACTTCCGGGGAGTATTGAGAGATAATCAAATGATGTAACCGATTAAATTTAAGACCAGACGGATCACTGAACTTTAAACGAGCTTATCCGTGTTTTAAACTACTTCAAGTCGTATTGAACCGTGTTAAAAAATAGTGAAAGTGTATTTTTGGTGATTATATGCCGGTACGCGTGTTATGTGAGAGGATTTCTATAATTAGAATCACTGACAAATACTGTACATAGGATTAAATTAGTGTGGAGACAGACTTGCGTATCATTCTGATTACTTGTAAGTAAACACCGAATCGTTTATATACATGTATAGTACTAACGCTTCTAACAATAATTCATTTCTACCCGTAGGTTTAACCCGTCTGCACTGATGACTCGTAAGACGTTCGTCTGCTTGAGAACACAGCGCAGTTCCTATGTTATAAATATGTTCAAAATGATTGGTATTTGAACAATGTAGTACAAAACGGAATCATCTCTCCGGAGTCTTTAACCTTTTCAAGTCTTTTTTATCTGAAAACGCTTAGTAATAATTGTAACTGTACAGACATCGATGTTATTTATAAAACATAGGTCGTTCTTGGAACTCAAATCTCATACTTTACTAATTACTAAGTTAATTATGATCAGATAATATAATGATATCATTGATACAGTCATGTACATTTGTCAAACAACATTATTGATCTTAAAAATGTATATAAACAGTAATCAGTCCTATCTATTCAACCGTAATACATGTACTTTGAAGAAGGGGATTTGTGCGTATAGTGCGGGTACATTCCGAGGGCCTGGACAAATCATATATACTTATAGTTCATTGTATTATAGTTATACCATCAGTTGTAGGTGTAATTACGTATATTCATGTAGGGTAGCCATGTACATGTACTAGCTAGTACATGTACGACCACTTATATGTTGTTCATATGTAATACATATATTATGTCTAGATTAGTCAAGATATTAATGTATAATCTACCACAATCTATGTGATCAATTAACATGGTATGGACATTGACATGTAGTTCATTCCATGTGTTGCTAAATTAACTCCCTAGTTAATGTACAAGCATCGTCTTTCATACCTACAGCTTGACTGCCTTATATTCATCTATTGTTTCACATGACCACAATGGAACTGTCCATTTTCACTTGACAAATGTTTGGTCTGTCCGCCTACCAGATATCCGTTTACATTCATTCACGAACTACGACGTTTTATGGATTTAATTGAACTATATAACTACATGCTAATATACATCACCAATTAATCTACCACAAATGTTGAAAATTCAATTGCCCAGATAGACTTGACATCGGCTGACAAAAAGTAATCGATTTTGGACTGCTATAGTTCAGTATGAATTACTTCAGTTAAGTACAAATTAATTAAATGTTTGTGTTCTAAATAAGCCTCAGTTCATCACGTATATTTTTTTTTAAATTCGTTTGAATCAGTTAAAGTATAAATTAATGGATTTATTGGAGAGAGCTTGTGGAATTATTTACCCAGAGGATCCAGGTACTTTCTTTAAATTACTTACAATATGTACCATGTCTTCAATGTCTGTTTTACACCTCTAGGGGATGGTGACGGGGCCCCAGGAAACAGAAAAATAGTGTCAGTATGGGGAAAACACGACATTGTGTGCATAATCTTCCACGTTAAATACCATCAGGTTATAACCTTAATTGGTACAGACACAAAAAAGCTATTGTATACTTCAGCTCCACATTCTTTTAACCAAAGAAACTCTATGGAAGGGATTTCCACGATTTAAGGGGATGAAAACATACATTTCATATTAGGGAATAGACCCGAAATGAAGACTTGAAAAACGGTGAAAATTCAAGTTAGTTTATCATTCGTTTATTATTAACACAATATAACTCATTACACAAACATTTATATATATATTACACGAAATAAACCTGGTTCATTATACATTGTATAAGCAGTTTGTTACGTGGTCTGTTCTACGTGCAACACGGGTATGTACAAGTATTGTAAACGGGCGATAAACCCTCAATTTATTACTGTACAAACAAAATGTATTCAAACTGGTCGACGAATTGCGAAACAATTTTTTGAGAAAAGTTATGTTGAACTAAAAATGAAATCTTGATTCAACGATGTCCGTTCGTTTGTTCAAAGTTGCCGTTGAAAGAAAATCACACTAGTTTGATACAGTAATTAATGAACTATTGTTTGCATGTACTCGGAGACGGGAATCAGTACAGATGCAACCACAGATATCATTCAAATGTTTGAAATACAATGTATTATAAGGAGATGTTTTCGTTAGTTCCACAGTATGTCCGTTTTTTGTGGGGGGGGGGGGGGTTGACGATAATAGTGATATACAGTATACTCCTAACGCAACCCCAACCGCTTAGTTAACTAGTTACAACATTGAATTCCTGGACATAGACGCGTTACTTGTACTCTGTGACGTTCTGGTTAAAGTCAATGCTATTTGTCTTAAGCCATCGTGTTGAGAAGTTTGCTGTTACTAACAGAGAATAAGTTTGTCCAGGTACAGAGTCCTAGAAAGTATATTAGCTTAGCCAGCGCCGAAATGTAAACTGAGGAAAAAGATACATGCCTTTTGATGCTCGCTAATAATTGTGATATTTTCTTTATTTGTATTTCGTTAAGCTGACGATCAGTGTTTTTTTTCTATCATACAAACTTGGTCAAATTGCCAAATTTGTTTATAGAGTACTACATGATGGGTGTGGAAAAAGATACATGCCTTTTGATGCTCGCTAATAATTGTGATATTTTCTTTATTTGTATTTCGTTAAGCTGACGATCAGTGTTTTTTTTCTATCATACAAACTTGGTCAAATTGCCAAATTTGTTTATAGAGTACTACATGATGGGTGTTGTGTTAATGATTTTATTGATCTGATCTGGAGCTGTATACATGTATTAAATATTTCTTGTAACTTTGTATAATGACTGAAACGGATTGGTGGTTCGTCGGTCTAGTGGTAACTCACTTGACTTCTAATTGAAAGGTAGGTTCGAATCTCTGCCCTGCCCTGCCTTCCCATCTTTATAAGACCTTTGTTAAGTATCCCTATCCCACCGAGCCCACTAGTGTGTTTGTAGGAAAACGGGCGGGGGGGGGGGACGGGCGTATATCGATGTTTTACACCGGACACGATAAAGAAACAGGAAATAAGGGATATAAAAATAAATAAATGTCCGGTTCACCTGGTTGTATCATCTCTCTTCTCTCTTGATGGGGGAGGGGGGGGGGGGGGGGGGTCTGAAATGTAAACAGTTGTTGAAAGGTCATTTAAACATAATATATAACGGAAGGTAATCAATATGTTGCATTGAGAACTCCATACTGATATATCATATTATGATATATATTTTCTTTACTCGTATTTCTAAAAGGTGAAAATCAATCAGTTAATCATTTAAGGATATATACATATATTTATATGGCGCAACACTTGATGCAGTCATATTATATTGCGCTTTACAGGTCCAGGCAATGTCAAAGTCACTTTCCGTAGTTTAAAACTACATATATATACAGTACACATTGCAGGAAGACGCAAATGATGCTTTAAATTGTTATGTTAGAAGAGGTGTGTTTAAAAGTCTTTCTGACTGACTGTAGTTTCTGATGTACAGCACTTTAAGTCTTTTGGTAGACCTTTCCACCATTTTGGTCTCACAACAGAGGTAGACCTATCAGCACGCCTGGTTCTGCGTCTTGACACAACAATCTGAGTACATGTATCATCCACAGTAGATCTTAGACTGTACTTCCTTTTCACACAAATTGACAATTAAACTTAGCCATTAGATCGATGAGATATACAGTGAAGCCCTGTTGTTAAAACTACACTTCAGACCTATAAGAACGGCCTAAATTTGGAGTTTTTCTTATTACAAAGTTATATCGAAAATGTAGAATAAATGAAGAATGCCTGCCCAAACAGTGGCAAACATACGGGCTTTCAACATTATTTCAGTTTCCCTGGACTTCATTTAGACCTTAACCAGTACTAACGACATTCTGTCCACAAGCCACATGTACTGCCAAGCTACCCCACATAACCACTGAGCTAACCGGGCGGGCTGTGTTGAATACAGAAAAGTACATTGTGGTCAAATGAAATAAGGAAAAGATATTGTTTATTGAAGCAACATAAATTTAGCTTGACTATCAGTGTAACTTATTGCAACCACTTCATGTTGAATTATCGATCTACAAACTCACGACATATAAGTAATTTCGACAAATTAATTTAATCACAAATCGCCTGTGGCCAGAACTGTCAATCAATTATTAAGGAAATTAGTTAGGTGTGATTCTTAATGAGCTTCGTCACGTGATGTATATGTTGATATTTGTATGGTCCTCGTACATATGTAGTTTCATGATTTCTTATGCAGTCCCCTGTAAGAGGGTGAAGCACCGCATCTACAGTTGCTTTAAATGACGGTCGTCTAAATGGTCCCCGTTCTATGTACAGACGGACAACGGGACCAGTTTAACGGTCTGTTTGCCCATCTATAATAAAGGGGCATACCTCTAGATTAGATTTAAAAAATCACCACGAACTTCTCGCCTGACCAAATAAATCATCCAATACGTCAATCTTTACATGTGCGTACTCAGAAAACCCTTAGCTAGCTAGCTGCATTTCGATATTTTTACACAAAGGCCTGTATTTTTCATATTTTTTAAAAAAAAATACACTGTTGACAAACGTACGATATGGGTGCTCACAACGAGGACGGAAGATCCTCATAGCATTTTTGCCGAAGGATAAATTACACTTGGTGTGAGTTAAACGGGCGTGTGTATACAATGTATCAAATCATTATTAATATTTAAACATGCAGTTTTGATCCTTTAGCCTGACTGTGCATATAACGCCTAACACTGGATATATGCTGTCACACCCCCGTGTAATAAATATCAGTTTACCTAACCGCAGCATTCTTGCCTTAATTATTTAAATTCCATCCACTCCTACACAGGTATAAAATACACGTCACCCGTCCAAAACCCGTAATTATGGATGAGCTGCATATCTTTTTTCGGCTTTTGAAGCTATGAAAAAAAATGTCTAAAAATAAACACGATTCATTATGAATTCTATGTAGTGTGATTTAAAAATAGAATACCATGTCATATGGAAAAAAAATGTATTGGACGATCATTTTTCTGTTGTTTAGGCCATCCTTAAAACTATTTTGTTTGCCGCGATTTTTCCTTCTTTAAAGGTACCTTCCAGATTCGAAAAAAATTCAATTTTCCCAATTTCAAAGGGAAAAAAATCTTAATCTGGTTAAGAATTTTCATTTTTCGTAAAAAACGGTCATTTATTGCAACATTCAGTGCTGAAATAAAAACCAAGAGGAGCAGTTGATCATATAAATGTCTTTTTTTTGTTCAAATTCCCAATTTATTAAAAGATCCCAATTTAGGTCAAAATGCCAAAAAAATCCATAATTTGTCTGGTACTGGTATCTTCCCCAATCAGGAAAAAAATTCGCTGGTTTTGGGTTTACTAACTACCTACTCACCAAAACCGACCCTAGCCAACTCTTTAGGGTCTCTTGGGTAAATGATTTTTTCAACAAATAATCATAAATAGCATTTTGACAGGTATTTTAGATTCAGCGTAGCTACTCACTGAAATTCTCTGGGTAGGGTCCCTTAAACAAATATTTTTTTTAAATATGGCCTTATGCCTGACTAGAATGCGGAAGAGAAATAAAAAACCGAGTGCAGAATATTTGCCGAAAAAAGTATTTTATGAATTCCTCATATTTGTTTAAGATTGATGGGGGTCAATTACAAGGAATAATTTTTATTCAAATATTTACCAGTTAAGCACTTTGCAGTCTTTTTATTCACGTTTTTATATAATGATGTGTACTATTTTTAGTGACGTCATTATACGTTTTATATAACAATAAACTGTTTGAAGTATTTAAATAGGAACACGCGATAATAGACATACATTAATTATTAAATAAATCCAGGGGCTAAATATAATGTGGATACAATAAAACCTCGAGTAGCGACTTGACATAAAAATTAATTTTGGCTACACATAGTCTCGTACTTATAAAAAGATCATTATAATACGGTAAGACCAAGAGACAAAGATATCTAGAGTCTCTGGTGTCACATGACCTCCTCATTTTTATGATCATTTATTTTTGGACCGGTTTTCAAAATTTAAAAAAATCAAATTTGTGAAATGAGACTATCGTTACCATGGAGACCGGTTTGTTTGGTCCTTAGACTGGTCTTCTTATGGAGGTTTTATTGTATTAGATTTTTTTATCCAAATACCTTAAGGGGATTATTTAGATGCTTTTATAGGAAGTGCCTTGGTCGCGGCCGTGGTCCATGATTAGTGTGCTGTACTTGTAGTCTGGAGATCCTGGCTCGAGTCTCGCTCGCGACAGGTCAAGGTCACACCCTTCTATGAAAATTTGGCAAACATGTCCAATTTCCTGTATACGAGTATGTGGAGAAGTTGTCAGCTCCTTGTGGCGGTGGTAAGAATACAGTGGAGGAAAACTAGTAAGGTGATTCGGCTGCCGTAAATAACAGTATAATAATTTATTTGAACAAAAAAAAACGGCGTTTAAACCCTGTGAAACTAATAAAAACAAACGAATAGGAAGTGTTTATAGAAAATGTACTTTACTTATACTGGTTTAGTATCTGAACTTTGATAATTTTATTATATGATGGGTCTAATTTTACATTATTATTATGTCGTATTATATTATACCTATAATTATGTAACAATTCATGTCCGTAAACCCGGATGTACCTACATGAGTGTATGTGATGCAAATGTACTATAATATCATGACCTATGTCATATATCTAAGTATTAATATATGTGACCTACTTAAGTCCTGATGACATTTTACTATCATATTTCCTGTTCTAATATTTTAAGTGAACTACTTCTGAAGTGCATTATTTATGCATCCTCAAATATTGTTAAATCGCAGTAAGACTTAGTTTACGTAAAACACACATATACGACCTGATGGATGGTGAGGGTGCACATGGGGGTGATAGGGCTTGGTGAGGAAAGGAGATCAGAAGGAGATCGTTTAATAAGTTTTGATTTTCACAATCTAAAAAACATTACACGACGACCGTTTCAATATAATGTGATCATTGAACCAACTCAATATTAACTGATTAGGACATTCTTTTTCTTCGGTTCAAAACTTCATCTTACTAGCAACTAGCAACTTGCCAAGGTTTAACAATATTATAATACTGTATGGATAGCTGGGGCGTGACCTGGTGGCAAATGTAATACAGTGCATTATGGTTCGTAAAACTTCCGGGACTATATCGTAAAATCACCGATTTGACATTTTCTTCGTACGATTGGATATATATACGCCATTCATGTACATACGAAAACGAGGTTTACAAGAATGGCCGTCAATATAGTTTATCACTCAGAAGTAAATGTTGCAAAAAAATATATATTTTTAAAGAAGTTTATAATTTGTGGTTGAATCTTAGCCTTTTCTGTGAGTATTTAGATTTAAGTCGTATAACATGTTTTCATGAAAATACTGTTTTTTTTATTCTACGGACATAAGTAAATACATTGTACAATGTATACACCGACGACTATACTAGATATATTTCCAATTGATAATAAAATAATGACTGTATTTTAAACGTAATTGAAACATAGTTTATCATTATAATTGTGATTCGAATTAGTTAGGAAATAATACACGTGCAATGCACGTGATAAACACTCGACCATCATGATTAGTAACATTTATTAAACAATTAGCTATTTTTTTACAAATGCATTTATATTGTGTTGTATTCCATGCGAACATGATTAATTTTGGGTGAAATTTATTTTCAGTACTATAAAACTATACTATTCATGAAATAGTTTACATTGTATTTTCATAAGATTTATCACGTGTTTTCCATGCTTAAAGTACTTTTCAAAGATCTTTAATGTTGAATAACAAAATGAATGCTTTGGGAAAAGCATAATATATGTTAGTAATTTTGCGAGTCATTAAGTTTTCTTCGTAATGATTAAGAAACTGTATGTGACATTGTGACATGAGTACGATGTACGAGTGGCCTATACATGAAGTATGACTTTTATTGCTACATACATTGAATACGTATATCTACATTATTAGTGATATAAATCGCATATAGGCGGAAGTAACTGATGTTTTACCACATATTAAGGATAAATAACAAAGATTGGAGTTTAATATAAACTGGTAAGAATTTGTTTGTCGTTTATCTCACATGTTGTTGTACTGGCTGGTTCCCTGGTTCCTTTGACTCAAACTAAGTACAGTGATTTGTATCCATATAGACTGACAGGTACCAGGACTCGATGACAGGTACCCGTTGTAAACGGGAACCATCTGGTTCTCGTCCATCGGCTCTCCCTGCTTTAGAAGTGTTTACCATCAATGGACCGAGTACCAATTTAGAGTTTTAAGCAGTTTACACCAGCATCCTGCGCATACTTGACCCATTGGCTACCAGTCATGTAAGGTGGAATTGTTTGATTCTAAAATTTGTGTAGCTGATAGTTGAGTTATCTGTCATTTAAAACCCCAGCTAGATCGTATACATGAGTTTCAAAATGTTTTTTATTCGTATATAATTTTTTATGTTCTGTGACTTCCGATTTTCGGAATCTGACGCTCGAGCCCTATTGTTTGTCCGAATTATCATAGTGTTAAAGGTCAAGGTCAGAAGCAGACCCATGTCAATATTTAATTCAGTATTTCTCTTCTCTCTCGATTCGTGCTAAAATATAAATTTCATCTTTTCAGAGTACCTTTCCAGAACCTTATTAATTTAATAAACACACAATAATACATTATTGATGCTTTGTCGAAATAATGTTTAAAAACAATTTTACTGAATCTATTTATTAACCTACGTCCTGAAATATGTTTTTATTCTTGGCTTTTTGAATGCATTATTAATTTCGTGTCTAAAACTTCACCCACCTGGAAGACAGTGTGTGTGGTTAGTACCACGTATAAACGCCTTCTTCAGGTGACAGTATGCTCAAAATATGACGACAAATAAAATAATAATACTACCTGAAGGATCATTACTGTGAAATACATTAATAAAACATTTGAATTTAATCTGGGTGTGATTCTAAATTATTCAAATCTACCCACATGGATTTATCAGAATTAATACATACCCTGAATGACATTTTGTTTTGGTTATCATTTTATTATTAATTAATTAGTTTATTTATATTTCTGTTATTCAACAGCCCAAATAAGACTCAAGATGTATGATAATTTCAGAGCCGCCCTAGGGAGGTACGACACAGGAGAACCTGGCATTTATGTACCTATACACTTTTCGAATAGTTCTTCCTTGTTCTTTATCGTGCCCGGTATAAAACACCAATACACACGTAGCCCCTTTTTCCTGTGATATTTTCTAGACGCAGTAATTGGCTCAGTAGTTGGGATGGGGACGCTGAAATCGTCCAGGGGCTGAGAAATTCGAAAGGTGGAATACAATACAAATAAAACAAGTTAAATGTTTGTACGGCGCAAAATCGCATCCGGCAATTCAATCACTAGAATGTGGCATATGTAACATTTTTTATCAGGATGTGCGAAGTTTCAGATCAAACAAATTTGTTATTTTGACTTAACTGATCCCGAAACTAAAGTGATCATCTACTTTATTGACAGATGGGCAGATTCATTCCCGTCGTTGTTTATCGAGCTCGCTCCATTCTTAGACTATAAATAGCGACTGCGTCATCAAGCTAACACTAGTTGATGTGAGTAACACGTGACCTCGCTCTATTTCTGTTTTGTTTATATCACGTGATGACCATTGCGGATATTTCGGGCACTGTCAGTAATCTGCTTCGGTGCAAGAAGTTGCGATTTTGCATTGCCACTTAAAAATAAGCATTCCAGAGTGTACGGCGACTTCAGTCGTGCTATTTATTGTAAGACCAAGTTTATCCATTTGTTAATATCACGTCATGTGTAGAAAAATATCACAAGCGTAAATGACGCAGTTGAAATATACTAGATTTTATCATGAAAGTAGCTTTTTTATTCTTATGCTCATCAAAATCAACAAACTTAACATTTATGAACTGGACTATGCCCCAAAACTGAATTTTGATAGTTTGCAGAAAATGTCCACTCATAGTGTTGTTCCTTAAAAGACGTTCTTGTTTTTGTTTTTAACTGAAATAAAAGCCGTATTTTGCACTATTTTCACGTATCAATTAAAATAACAATTAATCCCACACTTATGATTAATTATAAGATTTATAATAATTCTGCATGATAATTATTTGAGATAACATTACACTTAAGTTTAATTACTACATAGACGCCGATTTTATTGCAAATACTTGATAATATGTTAGGCTATTTCGTGATTACATTAAAATATGTGTGGTTTAGGCAATGCAGAGAAATTAGCTATATGTTTTTAATCAAAACTTTCGGTACAAATTGTGCTAAAAAGACTTAAGGAATTAGCTAAACGTGATTTATCCTTCCACACAAAAAATATGGAACTGAAAAGTACAAGTGTTCGCTTAGGTGGTTGGCGTGCTATTTCAACCAGGTTAAACTGTATTTTGTATCGAAATAAGAAAGAATTACAATCGTGGATAATTTTTCATTTAATATTCGCGCTGTTTTAATTTTTCTTCCAATTTTATTCTGAAATGTAATTTGATGAAATTCATTAAAGATAAACAAAAAAAAATAATGTGTATGAACGTTTTCTTACTGCATGTATTTTGATATAAGTCTGAATTAGGTCCATCTCGTTTTAAGTAATACTATGTTTCGGAACAGATTCATTTAGAGTTTGGGAAATGGTTAGTTTAAGACTTGTCAATATATTTTCAATGTAGAATTAATAAGAAAAAAGTCTTCTATGCTTATATATGTGGACAAACTAAAGACGGCCAGATTACATTTAAACCCGTAAACAAAAGTCACCTTTTTTGACAGGTGCCCTATATTCGGAGGATATTTTGTTCTATATAATCAATAAGTATTTTTAAACAAATGGCCTTTATTCACAGGATGGCCTTTACTCAGAGGTGGCCGCTAACACAGGTTTGACTGTCATTTACTTCTATGTATGTTAATACTCATAATTGTAAAATAAAATAAAAATGAACATCAGGAAGCATGAACTGCAGGAACCTGAACTTGTCAATTAAATTTGCTCGGCCTAATGCAAAGTTTGTTACTCTGCACCTAATTTGTTATATATTCTGATAGCGCGTAAACGAATGAAGTTCCCCATTAATGATGTCAGAAGGGTTCCGATACTTGACACCAAGCTGTGAGTTAATTTAAAAGATATGTTTTCAACAGCCTTGTTTGCGAAACGTTGAAATTTCACAGTCTCTAGTAAGTTTGAGAAGCGCTGCTTTTCGAGTCATTTTTTCTAAAATTGGGTCCTGATATTGTCTGAGATGAAGGCATTATTTCTGACAGAATATTTCACGCTTATTTCATTATACTTTATTCAGCTTAACTGAATGTTACGGATTTTTTTCTTTAGACTTAATTTTGTTCATATATTCAGACACCCTCGGTACTTGCGTCTAGTTCAACTGTACGTTTTGGACCTAATCTAATGATTGCAATGCGCCCGATTGTCGGATTTAAGAATCTGGAATTCGATCTTTCACATTAAATTAAAACATAGTTTTTATTGTCTGACCGATGTATGAAATGCCTAGATAAAGTACTACACTATGGTTTATTGTCAAATATAATATCTATATAATGATTGGTATAGTAGATAAAATTCTATTAAAACCAGGGTTTGAAGTCTCTTTAAACGCTGGGATTAATTCTATGTGTATATGGATGATAATGCATGTATACAAAGCTATAAAAATCGAAGCTTCCCTTAATATCACACATAAGCTGAACAATTCAGGTAAAAAAATGCACGGTTTCTGCTTACAAATAAAAGACCGGTAAAAATATTTTATCCAAAATATTTTTTATTCGGAGATATATGAAAATACTGTCAATTAAAAAATGACAGAGTTCTAGAGACGATAGAAAAGTTCGGTCCCTGAGGTTAACAGATAACGGTAATATATTTCCGCCCAACTTACTGCCAGATGTTAGAACTATTTTTTTTGTAAAAAAGAGAAAATGCATATAAGTGTCCTATGCATATCAAGAGTTTCGCACGATTGTTGTTTTAAGTCTACCATACATCATCTCTAAAAGCCATATCAAGTTTAACGAGCGGCTTTACCCCACAAAGATAAGTCCCCATTTTTCACAGAGACTGTTGCCATACGAATGATGTATGAAGAGAAATAAAGTTCAAAATCGTGACATATTATGCACAAATTTTCTATGAGTAAGAAAAGAAATATGTGCCGTTGAAGTAAGCCATCTGTGATGTATAGACGAGATTGTATGATGTCGTCTGACACCCGCTTTCAAGCGAAAGGACCACATTTTATCGTGCTACTCACTCGGTAGTTAAATTCATGCGTAGAATTCTCAAACGGTGTACGTAAGACGTTCTGAGGATGCAATATCATAAGGTTTTGGGGCTCAAATGACCATATGGACCAAATACGTAGTTAATATGCACATGGCTGTATCTACATGATTGTACACTGTGTAACGTGATCATTTTAGGCCTAAAACACCATCGTGCTCCATCTCCAAAATGTTCTAGCCCAGTATTGGTATATCAGTATTTCCCAATTTTACCACGAATCACATTCTAATCTCTTCACATATGCCGAAGATTGAACAAGCAATGACATGTTATATTCAGAATATAAACTTTCTGTATTTAAATCTTAATATATTATGATTTTAAATATATGTTTGTAAATTTCATCGGAACTTACGTGTACCTTGGATATTGTCTAAAAATGGCGATAAAACCCCAACGTTTATTACTATTTCGTAACGAAGGTGTGGAGGGTGTCGAAAACTGAATCAAAGGCTATTAATAGAAGCGACGCATTATATAAAGTATAAAACATTTTACGATTTTCTATGGAATACACATGTATGTAAGTTAAATGTTCCTGGTTCGTATGATCGACCAATCGCGACGAAAAATAGTATTTTGTTGTACAAACAAGTAGTTTTAGATGTCGTAGATAACAAAACACAACATGATGAGTTAAGATTGCAAACAGACTGTCAAAGCTTTACTTCAAATACTAGCTTGATGTAGCCTACTAGTTAATGGTGTAGACTTAAAAACGTGAAGATACTCAGATCAATTCGGAATGATACTTACCAGTATAAATTAGTAATTGTCATCATAGGGGGCTAGCACGTGCATGTTGCACGGACCGAAAACACGTTTATCATATATATACATGAACAAGTGCCATTTTCACCATTTCGTTTGTTAACATCCGTTTTGGTGTTTTATCTACAAAACCCAGTTCTGCCAAAAGACTTTCAAATATTTCAGTAAAAAACATTAACATTTGTAACATGTCGGGATTAATCTACTGATGTATAAATACATTTGTCATCTCCTCATATTCGTATGCCCAGCTTCATAAATCGCATCAGATGGAAATATCTTTGTTCAGCAGACGTCTGCTGGCGTAACTTTACTTTTCCACACACGAGCTGTGTGTTATGACGTCATGAACAGCTGTCGGCTGTCTGGTGCGCGCATGTCAAGTAGAATCCACTTAACAATAATAAATAAAGCATGAATGTTGATACGAACGAATATTCTGCAATCATATTAAAGTTATGTTGAAGTGTTTATACAGTAATTAAAGTGCAATACACATATTTTTGTCGCGACGTCGATATTTCATCCACATCTGAGAACCACACGCAATTCTCTGGATTAAACTAAAGTCTGGTTATTTATGGACAAGTTCTTGTTGAATTCAGAAGCATGAAATGAAAGTATGTCATACCAAACCTACAATTTTAAGATAACTTCTCCAACTTTTTTCAAAAGTCTGAGAATGAGCATTATGTAAATGGTCGGACACAACCTGTCCATGGTTACCGTATAAGGTATATACGTTTGCGTTATGTGTTTTGTTTTCTACGTTTGTGTTCCAAAGCATTACTAAAGCTAGTGCTCTCAAATAGATATCATTTACTGGCATTGTACAACAACATTGGTTCACGATATAATTGAATACAATGTAATGCGTATCTTTCAACTACCGATATCTCGGATATCGAAAGATACCTTGATAATCGATTACTCCGATATATTGCACTGCCCTAGTATTGGTAACCGTTAGTCCAGATACACTAGTAAAAATACCGACATTCTGTTAGAACGAAACGCAATCCAACATAAAAATGAAAACAAATGCATGGATTTCCTTAACGCATTAAAATGACGGGAAAAGACTTTTAATTAATTATTCATCATTACTGTAAGCGAAGAGTACTTTAAATTGAGACTTGTTATAACACCTACATGTACTTGTCTTCAAAGGAACAGAAGATCAAACGATACGAAACTACTGAAGAAATACAGACCAACAAAATTATCCAATCACAGCATCGCTTATATTTAGAATTTATCATCTCCGAGTCTCCACCAATGAGATCATTGCTACTAAGCATTAAATTATCCATGACTAAATATGGCTGACTATCTGATATTCTCGTATAGTTACTTACTATATATTGTGTTATCATCTAGGTGAATCAGACATCTGAAGTGAGCCACAAAGGACTTAAACAAAATGGTGTTTATCCGTCTCATTATGCTACTTTCAATGAATATTAAATCCATCATATGAAAACAATTGTTTAGTAATATTATTTATTTTCCTGTTTTAAGTCCTAGTATTATAGATGTCTGATTGGTCTCATTCATCATAATGTCAGATAATTAGATTGGACAGGTGATACTGTTTTGACTTTTCGGTTCTTTTTAATTTAAATTTTGTGTCTAAATGAATGCACCACCTACCACAATGTCCACCCATGTTGATTCCCAAGCAAATCTGATTGGTTGATTTTCGTAAAGGACACACCTTCTTTTGTACGAATGGTCATTATGGAAGACGGGGATGACAGAGTTCAGTTACCTTCCTGGTTTCAATTTAAACTTTATAAAAATACTTCACTGATAAAGGGAAATTAAATACAGCTTTAGTTCCGGGTCTATTGTACGTGTATGTCACCCAATTCTCAGAATATCGTATCATCACCTCGATAAAATGTTCTTATTGAAAATAATGTCTATTCAGTACAACCTGGTCACCATGTCTGAAAACAGGACAAAACTTTGATTATTAACTTAGCTGTACAAAGTGTATATTTTGTCATATAATTTTTTTTTGTGGAAATCAAGCCATTATTTTTTTTGTATGAATTTGTTTTTACTCATACCATTAAGATAGTTTGTATAATGAATATTCCTACATTAATTCGGGACTTAGACCAGAGTAGGTATTTTTTTATTTTTTTTTTCATACTGGATTTCATGATTTCAGTGTGGACCAAGTACATGTTTAATTGATGGTGCAAAAGTGGATTTTTGACTTTTATCATATGTATTAAGTTACATACATGTATTTGTTATACCTATAGTTGTACTTTTTTAAAAGATGTTTGATGATATTTTTTCGTTGCCGCAGTGATTTAGGTTTGTATACAGCGAGCTAGGTTCTTATAAAAAGTATATTTTACGGACTAATATTCTGTATTGGAATAAAAACAAGATCATAAAAATGTTTTAAAAGGACTTGTTTAACTTTACTTACGTAAAAATGGATATGTACAGTAAAATCTTACAATGTCATGATTACTAACAACTCAGTAAGACGACTTCATACTTTATATTCGGGACCGAGATTTCAGTTCCCTACAACTGAACTTGATGATGTTGATTTCATTTCAGGCCGGAATTTAGTCTAACATAGAAATGACCTGATGTATGAATTAGCTGTATTAATTTAATTTCCTTAAAGAATTATGTATCATAACTATCGAAGACAAGCCTTTTTGATCTATCTTGCCTTTGATAACACATGGATCGACATTTTGTTCCTGTTTAACAAGAAAATAAACCATAAAGCTATTTTTTCCATTGCGGTATTTTCCTCTCGTTTGAAGTCAGTACTTCTTTTGGGAAGCCTCCAATTGCCTCTAGAGTTCGGGCTGATGGGTTACCGAGGAGCTTGCAGGGTTGGGATAGTCTAACCGACAGTCGTATACACACACCCATGAAATAATGTCAATCTAAATATTATGGTAGAACCATGAAATACGTATATAGTACATGTAACAGTATATAGTATATCCCCAGAAATCATGTTCTGTTTTATTTTCGCTGTGTAATTTAATGTACAAACATCATGAGCGATCGACATTGAATAAACTAACAAGGACGACCATCTTAAAAGTCACAATCATAGAAAAAATATACACCAACCGTATATCTTGATTATTTTTTTGTCTCAAGTACTTTAAACTCATCTGCCCTCGGTGGCTTATCAGCTAAAATACATTTTAGATCACATTCCTAGATTCTCACAATTTTTGGTAGGTGTTATCCAATCAGATTGAAGCGCCTGCAATTACTTGTTGAACATTATGAGAATTTTGCGCTTAGATGCTATTTCAGTTTGGTTTTACGCACGTAGTAACAGTTCGTCTGCTCCGGGTTTGTTTAGTGTTGTAAATGCTGGAACTCTTTGTTTACTAAAAGTTAATTTTGTCGGAACGTGTATGTACGTAGTTTCAAAGTGATTCCGTCGTCTGGTCGGATGTGTCGTAGATAGTCTGTAGTCGTTTTAAAAATATGGAAGAGAACAAAGAAATTATGATACCTATGTCTTTGAGGTTTTATGCTCTAAATTTGTGATACAACAGCACCGTGTGAGACAATAGTTTAGTTCAGGAAAAAATATTCTCACCGCCACCGTCGGGATGATTCCTATTCCAACAGGAGCCGACGGATTAAGTCCGCCGCCGTACTGCAAGTGTCACCGATTTATATTCTATCCGTATATTACAGATCCCCTGTTTTGTCGGGTGATGACGAATTCTCCGACGGCTGCACTATCAGAACTATCGTCGTCGTCGTCGGACTATGAACAGAACATCGAAACATCGTTTAATGTGGCTACCGACGAATCTAACCAGAAACGTAAGTTGTAACTTAAAATGTCACTCTGTTCATTTCATGCACTGAATTTGTTGCTCACAATCACTGTAGATCTGTTCTTAATAATTTAAATGCTTTACCACTCACCTTGCATTCATTATAATTACAAGTAGTCGAAAACAATGTCTCTGTCCTTTATTCTGATCCTTATTTCAGCTACAAGACAGTGTACACACATTTTCCCTGTTTGACAACATAACTTCAGTTTGGTCCCCCAAAGCCACTTTTTGAGTCTTCGGGTCAATAAACCCAATCTATACATGTTTTCATTTTAGTATGCCGTGCTTGCTTGGTTTAGATTACAATTATAAAAGCTCTTGTCTTAGTATAAGCTGAATAGAATAGGTGCATTATGTTTGGAACGAAGGAATTTACCCACCAAAATAAGCCACTGTTTACCCGATCATTTCAATACTAGTAGTAAAACCACTTCAATGTAATGTCTTGTAATTTAAGAACCGGCTTTCAACATTTTCTTTCTGTATTTGCGCCCCTATATTTAGGCCACTTTGGTATTAAAGACCGTTTCTTTCCCTCCGAAAGGTGGTCTTGATATCTCGGTTATATAGCGTGCACACGTGACTAGGAGACATTAAGATGGCCCTGATAGACTATGTTTATTCAAGAATGTAACGGATTGTTTACTGGAACAAGCATCCATACAATGTGTAATGAGTTATTTTTGTAGGCTGACAAATCCCATATCATAATCTGACAAGTAAAATCAAACTCCCCAATATTTCTCCTTGCCGACAAATCCTATTTATGCTGCGTATTTAATAATGTAGGTATGATTTTCAGTATGTTGCAATTATTACGAGACAATTTGGCAACATAAAAGGATATTGCGGTTGAATGAGTACAAGTTTTGTCCTATAAAAAGTCATGCTACCACTCCAACTTTGGATTTAACTTTATGGCTTCTTACAGGATTACCAAACTATGGAACGACAAATGAAATTGCACCGCTCAACCATTATATTCCCTGTATAATTATGTAACAGTTTTTTTATACATAGGACGAGAATTAAGTTCGCGTAAAACATACCTTTGACCTACATTGTACATGTATATTAAAACGTTGGTCTCGCATTAATCCCTTTTCTCGACACAGCACTTTCTTTGATAAAACAACACAGTTCACACCAATCGCTATAAATCCCTAGACAACAATACAGTTCACATGCATCCCTTCCATTGAAGTTCTTCTCAAAATTACAGACCTCTCAAGATTTACGTGTTAGCGCAATGTACATTGTGGAACTTCTTGCATGAAATATGTAGACTGAGTTCTAATTTATTTAATCATCATGTTGTTTGTTTAGCGATGAAATACAAAATATCACAAAATTGATACAGCGTTACTTCACCTCCATTGTACGTGACATAAGTAATAATTTCTGTTTTTCCCCTGTTATACATATCAATAAAAAAGGCATTGCATTTAAAGAGATGACATTTTGACAAGTTGTGTATAAGTCTGCATGGCATGTTGTCAGTTCCTGTAACTTCACCTGTTGTCAATTTCACAGTTTTTATTAATATTTTCAGATATGGATAATAGTATAACTTTGTGGCAATTTCTCTTGGATTTATTGGTCAGTAGCAATCATAAGCAGATTATACAATGGACCAATGATGAAGGGGAGTTTAAACTGACCAATCCGGAAGAAGTGGCGAATTTATGGGGCCGTCGAAAAAATAAACCGTCCATGAATTACGACAAACTGAGTCGGGCATTACGATACTATTACGACAAAAATATTATCAAAAAAGTCATGGGACAAAAATTCATGTACAAGTTTGTGTCGTTTCCTGAAATTGTCAAGACGGAGACGAAAGTGCCGTTTAAGCAGAAAATGGAGACTCTGGCTCAGGAGTATGGGCAACAGCGTTTTCCCCATTTAGGATCGTATGATCCTGCCAGTGTCAAGTCGTCTGCTGAAAGAGCGACGGCGGAATTGATCAAACAGAAGAAAAGTGTCGTTATTCCTGACGTAAAGCACGAGGACGCCGTGATTTCAAGCTCTTTCTTTCCCGTTAGTGTTGCAAAATGTTCTAATTCAACTGTGCAGTTTTCAAACTTTCCACAGAAAGAACCGTCTCGTATAGTAAATAGGCCTTTGAATTCTGTACCCAGTGCAGTTAACATAAACTATTCATCGTCAACTGGACCGAAGTCGTCTGTTGTGTTAGTTACTACAAACTCGGCTATGATGTCTTCAAGTAGTGCCTTAAGCAGATCTCAAGCCATTAAATCTTCGTCGAAACCCAAACCTGATCCGTTGATATTGAATTTAAATCCACCAGTTCAAACAACAATCACTTCCGCTACACCCGTCCCCTTGCCAAGTCCTAAACATTTACAGCCACCCTTTTCATCTCTGAATACGCCCTTCGTGTTGGCTAGTCCGATGGTTGGAGTTCCAAGGACACCTTTGCATTTTTGGAGCTCATTGAGTCCCATTGCAACTCTTAGTCCTCGCCCGAATTCGAGTTCCGCTTTCCAGTTTCCAATGGTGAACGGCCAGCTGCCCCTCTATCATTCATTGCCTAATTTCAGTGCTATAGAAAGCTTAGCACCACCTACAGTGTCTTCAAGTCACAAAATATCTGTGAAATGACGCCAGGATGAGCACCGGACATGACGTCACTGAGTCCGGAAGTCTTGCATTAGCATTAACCATACAGTCATTGAGTGTTTTTGTGATCATAGAGGATTAATTTAAAACTTTGTGCTTGGATGTGTTAGTTCACTTATATTATTCATGTTTGAACGCTTCGTATTTTTGGTGGGGGTGTTAAATCCTCTGACATTTTGTACCCTTAGTGGATGCAGGCTTTAGGTTTTCTCGGAATATGAATATTTTTGTAATTTAAGTTTACTTTTATTATCTTACATTTTAGAATACAAAATTTTAAGTTTAAACATTTATTTGTCCATTATCATAGTCTGCAAATAATCAAATCGATGTTTTTGTAATGGGCAAACTATATGGGAAGTATAAGGAACGTCAGTGTTTATATCATTTGTCTCGAATTGTTTGTTAAATTCTCCAAAAAAAAACCCGACACCTTTACCTTTGTAGTTTAATTTAGGCCGATGACATATTTTATTGTAGTAAATGTGATACATCAGTCTCTAAGCAGAATATAGTGATTTATCATGTCCTTATAATGGTGACCCTGTTTTATACGTGAAAAGGGGTAAATATTTCGTCTGGTGCAGTTTTTTTTCGTATTCAAAATACATTTTGTGAAATTATTGTATTTTTAATGTTTTTTATAATGTGTGCCTGCGAACTTTGATAGGAAATGTTTGGTTACATACGGAAAACGACTGGCTCATGTATATATCTCATGTTTGACCATAATTCATGTCATGTCGTTGGAAATAATACATTGTTGTTGTATAAAATACTGGTACTATCTTCGTAAGCTTTGTCCAATCACTTGTCATATGTTTGATGTATTGTATATTTGTTTGACTTGCGTCATAGTTTGATGTCAGATTTGTTTTTGGTTTAATTGTTTCGTGGTTACAGTTCTCATAATGGTTCTTATATTGTCTACAATTAGTATATATCAATACTGTTTAATAGTACATGTAATGCATGTATGTTATATAATTTGAAACACTTCAGTATTTTCAGTTGGTGTTTATTTCAGTATGTCCGGAAAATTCACGAAGCTTTCGAATTATTTGTTATTTGATTTGATTACGTAAAGTACGGCTTCGTTTATTTATACAATCAACATCACGTTGTAGCTAATGACTTGCACTCCTTTAAAAATGTCCCTTCGTGTTATGTAATCTCCTAATGTAGCAGACGACATTTCTGAAATGGATTGATTTTCTCCTCATTATATGTTCTAAGGACACATTTTGCTGATGCCTTTTACGACTTCTAATCATTAATTGACACACTTTGTGGTAAACATTATATCATATTAGTTAGATTTAATCTAGGTTATGAGTTTTAGCCCAATTCCGACATAAAGAAAGAAAATCTTGGAAGCTTTTTAGCACGTTGTAATTTATCTGAAGCGTCGGATTGATCACGAATTGTTCGAAGCTCACTTTTTTTAAATGAAATAACAAATTCTCTATATACACGTCTGGTTGTGATTAAACAACTTATTGTTCGGGTAATCATCTTTCTGGCCTGTCACAGCTGTCTTAGGTCAAGGTTATTTTTCCATTGGGGTACCATGTTTTGCGTGTCTCGTCTGTTAGTGTTTGAGGTAAACTTGATTGGTAATTAGAATCTCTATATGCGAGTGAGCATATTTTAATTAAGGCCAAGTGTTGAGGGGAGGGGGTGGGTGGGCGACGTCCTACTTTCTGTCGTATTTTGTTGTCATTTCGAGTTTTATTTGAAAGTTCGTGAAAAAATACATGATTTTTTTTCAAGTTATTTAGTACTGTTTTAGAATTTGTGCTTTGTTCCATATTTGTACAAGAGTTTCGAATATTATTATTGTTATATAAATGAAATTGGCCTTATTTTCAATTATGAGTATTTTTTAAAAAATGTGTAATAAATTCTTTACATTAAGGTGACCTAGTTGCATTCTGGTTCTTCAAATTATTTCCTCCAATTTTTTGAAACTGAACTATAGTTCAAATTTCCATAGCCGTCACTCATAGGCACTCGATTCCGTGATTTTTATACGTTTACAGACGTTCTTTTGCAATTTCACCCATCAAACAATGCAAATCTGTCGAAAGAAAAATCTTCAATTTTTCCCTTATTGCGTGTATAAAATACACCAAGGTAGTAAACTCGCCATTTTTTCGTTTGACGGAAGTGACAAAATAAGCGTGGGTCCCGGCTTTCCTTCTAAAAGCTGTCAAAACGTTTAAAGTGGGGGCACACTACAACGAAAGCAAGGTTCCCGGAAAGCACGTGCAGATTAGAAGGAAAGCCGGGACCCACGCTTATTTTCGTCACTTCCGTCAAACGAAAAGATGGCGAGTGCACTACCTTGGTGTATTTTATACACACAATAAGGGAAAAATTGAAGATTTTTCTTTCGACAGATTTGCATTGTTTGATGGGTGAAATTGCAAAAGAACGTCTGTAAACGTATAAAAATCACGGAATCGAGTGCCTATGCCGTCACTTGCTCGGCGAGCATGAATTTGGATGCGGACTACAGTTTTTCTACATCTTTTGTTCCATGGTCCCATATTAAAGTAGGCCAACCCGCCACCGTCGTTGACTTCAAATCACTGAAACCTCTCACTGATAGTGGGTTGTGGGTTCGAGCCCCAGTACCGACCATGTCTCTTTATGCGAGAAAGTAGGCAGTTGCCTACGGAGGATGGGAGTCTGGTACTGGTTCTTTCCAGGAACGATGGTTAGGTAAACTGTACGTCTTATATGATTCTGGCTGTTGAAAGGGGCGTAAAACTCGATATATAAAGTACATCATCGTTCTCACATTTTACCTTTCAACACGCTTTTCGAGAGCCAAGACGAATAAAAACGTTTTTAATAACTGACAACTATGTCAAATAGGACAATGTTTAAATTAATAATTTCAAATGATTTCCTACAATAACATACCATGAGTGTTATATTTATGTATCAATATAAGTATTAGACAACGTGTTAACTTGTCAATTCAGACGAGTATAAAATCAAGGGAAGTAACTCAGTGTTTTTTCATATGTTGAATATTAGGTAGCCTCCCTTATTTGACTGGTGTATTGACTATTGAGGTGACGGAGATGGCATGCTGAAAGAATCACTGGATTTAGATGTAAAAAGAAACAAAAAAGTAAGACATAGAATATGTATTTGTAAGGCTACGTGGTAGAAATGGTGTTCTTGAACTGTGATAACTAAACTTAAACAGGTTCTTGACAATGTTTTGTTTAACATCACACCAACACCCAGTTATCAGCTTTCACGATGGATTGAGAACCTAGGCGTGTAACTGGGTTGGACCACCGATCTTCTGTAAGCCAGTTGGACAGCTTCCTTACTTGCGAGATTTGTTAGGTTCCGGGTTCGATTCAAGCTCACAGTGGCGAGGGGTTAGTTACTAGTCAGTACTAGTCTTAGAGACCGTAACCACTCGATCACCAACATCCTTTAATAACCCCGTAAACACGTTGTGTTATTCGTTTCTCTGTATGAATGAATTCAGAGACGTATTATACGTCTCTGATGAATTTAAGGTATTTTCGCGAAGGTGTCTTCTTGGCATGACGTATTAATTATTCAGAAGAAATTCCTCATTCTATTGGGCGATTCAGAGGAAACCCATCCTTGCATTAGGTGAAATCTACAAGCGTAGAAAATTTAAGACCACGCCAACTTAAAGCGAGTCTGCAACTATTTAATGTGTTCTTCTTGTGGTTGTAAACTTTGTAAGGTAAACTTGTACGAACATGTATTTTGTGCGGTCGAAATAAAGTTATATACCGTTCTTGACCAACATTTTACATTTATTGGAATAATTGATATACGGTAGATATGACTAAATACGTAATTTATTTTGCTGACATAACATTAGCATTCTAAGGCGCGACCTAATTGGACTGCTAGCGATAAGTTGTGTCCACACGGTTCTATAGCGGCAATTTAGGAACTTCATAAAAATATACTTTTGGTTTCAATAACGTAAATAACATTTAATAAACTTCGCGACTGTCTTTTTAAAGACATTTCTTGTTTCTTTGTGTATTGAGTTTAAGGGACCAGTCACCTTGTCCATTTTTTCTAAATATTTTATATGATATAAATTATACTAAACCTGAAAATCAATGTCAATGAATGATAATTATTTTCAAAACATAATCATCTGCTGTAGCAGCACCAGCACCATCATCAATAACAACACAAAATTTATGAGAACAACAACAACAGCGGCAGCAACAACAACAAAGTTGACAACCACAACTAAAACAATAATAATATGATGTTTATCACTACCTGTTTATCTGTTTTACGGTTCATTCGACAGCTATGGTCACTTCAGGGCCACCATAGAGGGACGGGAGAGGAGGTACATGAGATCCGGGCATTTATATCTCGACACCTATTTCGAATAGTTTTTCCTGTTTCGTTATTGTGCTTGGTGTGAAGCATGGATACATGCCTTGTTTTCCTGTGGTTTCCTAGACGACACAATTCTGGGCTTGGTACTTGGGATGGGCACAAAACATATACCATTAAAGATCCTTGCTCGATTTTAAGACATACATACAAATACAAATGTATATTTATAATTAGTTGGATAGATAATCATTAATACACGTGATGACCTTATTTTATATCTATACAATATGAGCGAAATTAACACTTGGTGGAATCTCCATCTGATGTCCACTATTGTGAGCACAGGGGCCAGTCTTTTATTGTGATGATATCATTATAAAATTGAAAGCTATTGAAAAATTTTGTCCAGAAAGTGGTCGTCATAAAACAAGATGGTCTTGATGTTGGGTGACCGCTAAGTAAGATTTTACTGTAGTTTGTTTTGAATTCATTAAAGAACGTCATTTAATCCTACGCAATGTTCAATTAGATAATTTCCTTCTTTCAGTAAACTGGATATTGATCGGTCTTGTTGTTATCTCAATAATTAATGCTCTTGTTCGTGCATTTAATGATATTTAAGTACAACTAGTCTGGTCTAGAGGCGTGCATTTTCCATTGACAATTATGGAATACCTTCTCTAATATCATCCTTAATGATAGATCAATAACTTCCAGATTCTTCGTCGAGTAATATCCAAACTAGAATACATCCGAATATGTATCAAGTTTTCGTCCTTATGTATCGCATACAACCTTGCAATTCGTTGGTTGTGGTAGTTGACCCATTTTTCTTTTATCATAAAATTACTGAACACAACAGATCGGATCTATAATTTACTGTCACATATTACAAAATACATATTTTATTTTTACATGTAAAGAAATCATATACTTAATACTATACATACAAATACATGTAGTGCATTGTAAACCTTACTAGGGTTGGATCATTGGTATAGTTGTATCTCGCCGAGCTACCAATCAAAAGGTTTTGGATTCGAATCTCATCTCTGACTTCCGGTATTTCAGTGACGTCTTTATTAAGTTTCCCAGAGCCCACTTCCTACATCAGTACTGTGTTCAGAAAATCACAGGAGACGCGTGAAGCGTGTTAACGGTGCTTTACACCGGGCACGATAAAGACACGATCAGTAAGGCTATTCGGATATAAATGTCCGATTCTCCTTTACCTCCTCTCTGAAACGACAACAGCTGTCGAATAGGTCGCTAAGCAACAAATAAAAATGTTGAGCGGTACATTAGTTTATTCAATTCATCAATAATATACCCATAGTAATTCAAAATAAAATACGAAAAGCAACAACATGTTGTACATGTACAGTGATGGTTTCTGGTCATCTCATATACATAACATGAGCTGATATCGATGGTGAAGAACTTCGTTAATTTCTGATAAGACAGGCACTGATAAAATATAATTAAAATGTAAAATTACTAAATCGACATCGAGCTGTCTCCATGTCATCAACATAAGGTGCAAATGCACTCATATTTTAGTTATTCTATTATTGATTAAAGCATACAATAAAAGAGGAGGCGATGCTACTAACATACTAATAATCAAACTTCTTAGGACGAATAATTAAGCATAGCATTTGAGAAATAAGAGTCCACTATTTTGTTTAAATAAAAACCTATTTATAGTTAATTCACGTGGGTCATGCTTCGAGTACAAATCTTGTAAATTTCACCGACTGAATATTTAATTTGGCACGCATTTTTACGGGATACCTTGGTTGTGTAGTCTCTTATACCAAGTGCTTGGATATATTCAGAAATTTCATTCAATATATTACAGATATAATACGATCGGTGAGTGAATTACTTATAATAATTTAATATAACGTAATGTCTAATAATGTTAATGTTGTAAGATTCAGTGATACTAATTACATTAGGTCTAAATTTAATTATTATACTTTTATCTTGTTATCGTGTGTTATATGGTAAATATTTCTTCCTCTGTAAATCACAGACACTTGGGGTTAGGAGCTTTAAAAAACCAAAATAGTTGTATTTTCGTCAATCTCAACACATAAACGTATCTAGTCGAAGGGGCTTTGACGATGATACGTTTGCATTGTGCAGTTCATCGTCAAAGCCACTTGTTCTTTAAAATCTAACAGGTAAACGACTCAATCTGAGTCGCGTTCGTTTTCCTATTTAACGCACAAATTTCCGTAAAACTTGTGTACAATTCGATGAAATATAGTATAATCTATCAATACGACCAAAAATATACCTTCAACAGATGAAAGTTATCAAATATTTTGCCGATGTTTCATACTACCCATAATTTTAAAATTTTCCTCGTAAATGCTTTGGATTAAGTCCGTAGCATTCCGGAAAGCATGTAAATTGATCTGATTCAATAGACGCATGAACAAGCGTCTTAAGCTGTTGACTTTGTAAGAGGACAATTCCATAACTAAAATGGTCAACAAGACGAAATAAAAAAGACCAATTTAGTTATGGGACCCAGAACTAAAACGTATCATATCTATCAATAAAACCTAAAATAAGCTGTTTTGAAAAAATACATTTTTCAACGTCAACAATATAGACAGACCAGTACGCGGACACTTTTCCTCATATGTAACTATTTCGTGTAATTGAGGCCGTGTTTCAAATTATCCAGTCTATGTAGTTTTGAAGATGAATCCTTGCTTAGAAATTTACAGGAACTTAAGATTGTAAACAATGCACTACGCATGCGCAGTCAGGCATCGCGGCAGGTACAGCCACGGCTCAAAATTATTGTACAATTTAACCAGTACGCGGACACCCGTTTATATAGACGTAAAATGGTCAAATAAAGTAAAATCACATGAAAATGTTTTTTTTGTGTAATTATTTCATTTACACGTGAAAATTGAAAGAAAATATTTTTTCTATGATGAAATATTAACATGTTTAAAGCATTGAGTGCAATACGTCAATTCATGTATTCTTCTTTACAAAAACCATGCAGAACAAAGACTCTCCTACAGTTTGTACTTTACAGAAATGAGTATTTATCTAGATTTACTTATTTCCATCACTACGTTTGTAGCTTACGGGAGTTAAGGACGTCAAAATAAAGTTATAAAATGGAAACAAAAACATTTGGAAAGTACCTGTAGTCACATGGTTCAAGCGCCAAAGCGATAAAGATGCGAGTGTTGCTGAGATAAATTATGTGTCGCAAGATCGATTGTGTATATCAGGTTTTTTGTTTATCAAAAAGTCTATCTCATATTTATTAAATATGTATATTATTTTAATCAGTGGCGATTTTCTTAGCCATTTACACAAGGACTTGCATATTTTTACAAATATCAATTTATTTTGTTTATATCGTCTGCTGATCAGTATAAACAGGAAGTGTAAACAGTATATGTATCATACCGGAAGAAAGGTAAGTTTGCTGCGAATATAGGGGTAAGTAATATCGGTATCGTACAGGATGTTTTAAATCTTTTAAAACTCGCCAATTGCGAGGGTGTCCGCGTACTGGTAGCGTCCGCCTACTGTTCCGGCCTGTCTATACTACGTTGTATTTTTTCAAAACGGCTTATTTTAGGTTTTATTGATAGATATGATACGTTAATGTGTTGGGATTGACAAAAATACAATTATTTTGGGTTTTTAAAGCTCCTAACCCCAAGTGTCTGTGTGTAAATGAGGATTAATGTATGAACCAATAAGTTGATAATGTTTGTCATCTTCCAAATCAAAGCAAGAACAAAGTTGACATTTTCTCTCTATCTTGTTCGTGGTGTCAGCAAGCTACTTTACAATGGGATCTATGGTTACTTGTACAAAAATAGAATGATGGAGTATGTCCAGGGAGAAGAAAAGTATTAAATAATTGTATAATGTTATGTCGTGTTCATACAGGTTTGTGCATTACACTATTGGGAGAACTAGTGCGCCGCGCATTCTTTTCTTGATAAAAGTAGTTTTTTTCGGGTCTTGAAATGTTGGTAGTTGAATTAGATTTTGTTATGTATACGTACGAATTTTCTTGTATGATCCGAATGATTGTGTTCTTGCAATTTATCCATCTTTTGTACTTGATTGTTATATATACATACTGGTACCAAAAAAGCAGTAACTTTAAGATGCTGTTTTGTGTTTGAGTAAGTAAACTACAAATAGATGGAACATGCGAACATTTAACTAAATTCCTATCTAATTCTCCATACAATTCGAACATTTAAATGTTATTTTAGTCTTAGTTTTGTCCGTGAAAAATACAGGGTTCCTTCACCATGGTGTCTTAATAATTAAAGAAACAAAATATGCAACCATTTATATCAAAATAGGCAAAATTGTGGAATTAAGCATAAATGCAATGTTAATTGTAGATTATTTGTCAGGTCAAGAGGATTAATTATGGTAAAAGTTAGAACATGGCTTTATTTGTTTGGGACACTGATCGTTTTCTATAATTATGTTGTTTTCATTCTGTTGAAATTATGTTATCCTTCGTGGGCGTCGGTTTCGTACTGGTAACGTCCGTTTGTCTATACATTGTATAGTTAATGAGCTATTGAAATACACGCCATTTAATATATAGAAACCAATTTGATAAACTCACCATTAAAACCTGTATAATGACTGTCATTAAGTAAGGACAAAACGAAATAACAGTAAATAAATTTTAATACAGATAACACCAAGATAACAACCAGTTGATATCACTGAGAAAATAACAATTACATAATACGATAACATGTCACATTTTATAAGAAACCAAACACTAATGATACGAGTACATATGTGATGATAAGGCCATCCTAAAAACATAACTTGTCGGTACTCAGTATGCAATATAGATATTTTGTTGTTGACATTGTTTTAAGAGCACGACGCTGCTATCCGTTTTTTTTCTTTAATAAAAGAAAGTATTGAGAATATTACAAAGAAAATATACAAACGTTCCGAGTCTGAGCGCTTCAACAGAGAAGTACGTTTGAGCTTTTTATGTTTCTTTCGTACGATGATCTTGTTTGTGGCCCCTGACCCAAAACAAAATCTGAGCTGGAGATAAGACCCATTTGTATTCACTGAGCGCCATATGAACAGCGGCCATTCGTTAGCATACCAGTATCTATTTTGTAGACAAGCTATTCATGGAGGCCATGCTCCTTTTTTCCCTTTGGCGCTCTTAGTTTCCTTGTTTCAGTGACCCCGAATAACTTTCCTTTAAGTACCTAAATTTTAATTATTTCTGTAAATATATTTACAAATGAAACTACACTGTATAACAACCTAAGTTCTGTGATATTGTCATCAAAGTCTAAAGATTGACATTTAACAACATGTGTATTAAAACAATCCTCTATGATGTGTATAATCACAATCCCAGCCCGGTGTTTAAGCACTGAATATATTTCCGAAGAAGTTAATTATCACAATGACCTCTTCGAATTTTTTAGTTTGCTTCTCAACTTCGAGCATGTTTTCGGCTTGTTGTTGACCTACATTTGTAACCAATGAAAGTGTTTGATAGAAAAACTTCAGCTGAAGTAAGAGTTTTTCTCATAGGTTAAAAGCCTTGTTGTTACAATTTTTAAGGCAGAATTCGTAATTATTTGTTTTACTGCCTCTGAAAAAAATGCAATATTAACAGCCGAAAAACGTCAATACAACCAAATATCAAAACGTTTAAACCATAAACAGTTATACAAAATAGAATTTATACACAGTAAATAAGATAAATATATCATAATATTATACTAGTATACATGTATATATAACCTAATTTACCGAAAAATAGTTTGTATACTTTTAGCAATAAACTCAAGATTTTTTGTTTGTAGCCTAAACTATTAGTATGCTCGAGAATGTCTCATAAAGTTGATGCAAAGATTTTATCTCATTCTGGAGTCTGCTTTGTTTTAGTTTTCAACCAATATGAATACAATACAAGCCGATTATCTTTCTTAAAATATATTTCGTGTTATTAATGCCTTCCAATGACTGGAGTTTTTGTGTGTGTGAGTGTTGATATTGCAATACAAACGTGATTTCTACAATGTGACACAAGAAACTCTAGGACGTCAAGTGAAATTACAATGGCATTGATATGTTTTGAATGTCAGCACTGTGATGAGAAAAGTCCACGTAAAACAAATCGTGTTAAGACAAACGACTATAAGCTGCGATGCCGCGGCCCTATCAAAATCAACGTAATCATGCCATTGGCATGTTACAAGTAGATAATATGGTAATTACCTTCAGGGGCTACACACATTATTGATGTGTTCTGATTAACAATTTTTTGTATTTATCCAAAGATTAAGAATTCCAAAAGCTTAATTTGCTATCACTTTTCTTTTCTGCATTTTTTAATTTGACCATTAGGTCATA
Source organism: Lutraria lutraria (assembly GCA_964023205.1). NCBI lineage: Eukaryota > Metazoa > Mollusca > Bivalvia > Venerida > Mactridae > Lutraria > Lutraria lutraria. The sequence continues at coordinate 35,209,511 of OZ026844.1, forward strand.
ATTCGTCAGTGTATAAACTGACTGTTTGGGTAAGATCGCCATAAATGTCAGTGAGTCATGCCATACACCCTCATGTATAACACACATTCAGATTTATATCAAAACATTTATGCCACATTGAAATACACCAACTTTAAGGACATGTAATGTTTGTTGCCGATTAGCCATTTACGCAAAACTTGAATCATACATTCCGAAGAAGCATTTTAGAGGCAGCACGCACTTAGCGTATATTTGATTTCAACCATAGATAAGTTTAACGAGTTTGAATCTACCTAAACTTTCGAAATTGCTCTGCCATATAACATTTTATAATACAAAGAAGTGACAAATACACGAATACGGCTGCTCAACGCTTCTCTTCCATGTGAGTGTTTAGTTGGCGGCTACTCCTTGCTCCTCTTCAATAAGATTCTCAGATTCGCATACAATTAGACAAGGCGGTGACTTACATACAAACTGACTCTCAATGGACGGCAGTTGTGAAAAGCGTATTTCATTTAAATGTATATCAACCAGCCTTGAGTGTTGTTGGGCGTTAACATCACTGTGCCGCTCTTGACTTCCAACAAAGTTATTTCCTGTTTTTGCCACTTTTGGAATATTTTTACGACACTCTGTGAAAGTCTTAATAACTCTTTGTTGAAAACTGACTGACAATCTCATCATAGCCTGTCTGAAACTCCGCCCACAGACACTATACAGAAGGAAGTTCACAGAAAAATTAGCATAATATAACATTTGAAACACAATCTGAATAAAACCCTCCGTCGGAGTGAATCGGACGTTCTCGGACAAAGACGAACGAAAAAGAAATTGAACTTTGATGGCATGGCTTGGTAGATTTAAAACCAGAAACACCACCACGGTAACTACCAACATTCTTGTTAGTTTATTGTAAACTTCGTTCGCCTGTCGCACAGTCGGGTTAATGCTCCCGGGCGTCACACTGTCGCCCTGGTGGCCTTCTATGTTTTCCGTATTTGTCTCACTCGCCGTTGATTGAGCAGCACTTTCGTATTCCACGGATTGGTAAAACTTTGATATGTGTACAAACAGTCTTGTAATCATGAACAGTATCATGGTGAATGGAACCACAAGAGTCAGTACAGTGTCCATTACCGACAGAAGCATGACCGTTTGTGCATTTTCTTGATTTATAACGCACACCTCTTTGCCTGATGTTCTCATTTTCATGACTTTTGCTATCCAAAATGCGTAAATGTAGATCAAACAGGCAACGACCGATAAAACCCCAACTATCCTCCGGGCGTTTTTTGGCTGGCACAATCCGGGACTCTTTTTTGGATGAAATACGGCGATGTACATTTCTGTGGTAAAGGCATTGACAAACCAAATCGATGTAAAACTGAACACGAACGAACAATACACCGTAATTTGACATATTCCGTCTTTGTGAAAGAACCGAATTCCCAAAGATTCCAACCAGCCAATTCCAATACACACGAGAAATCCTGTGTCCGAAAATGCCAGGGCAGCGAGATATACGCTTGTGGAAATTCTTTTTAATGGAGATGAGATGAAAACCAGAAAGCTGATACAATTTCCAAGAAATCCGGTTATTATTATCACCGGTACAATATATGTTTGAAGTATATTAGTTGCAATGTTGTATTTGTCGACTTCCTCTCTTGCGCCAGGAAAATACTCTGCCTTAACCGTTGTTGTATTTAATCCACTTTCGTCGTAAATGTCTTCCATTTTCATCGTTTGAATCAGGATGTGTTGCTTGCTTACAATGAACTATGTCGTCTCAATGTTATACACAACATGGTCAACTGTTCATTGCAGTTGTTCTTCTGTATTTTATACTCTGACGCATCTTCAGGTTATCGGTTGCCTGGAAACTTTATATCGGCTCATTATCATGTCTTTGGAGCGCTAGTTGTTCCGCAAATTGATGAAAAGATCGATTATTCTCCGGTGATGTTGGTAAATCTAGAAATATAGTAAAAAATCTGCATTATATGGAATTATTGTCACACTGTCCAACCGTCTAGGTTAATTTATGTATTTGTTCTCGTGTATGATATAATACACTTATATATCATTAAGATTTCTGGACAATTTTAACCTTATTATCGATGTTCTGTGACAGATAAAATGGCAAAAAATCTGTATACTGTGATGGTTTCATAATTATTCGCCCAGGCCGAATTATCTAAAAAAAATGGGTTGAGATCATACATATGATTTACGACTGAATGTATTTCAACTAAAATTGAAAATGCACGAACATAAAGTCACTGCTTGAAATTTTCAACGGTTTGTACTAGATACCAATAATTGGAAGCCACAGTCACATTTATAATAGGTACAAGCTTTGTTTCATATCTTGTCGCAAACAAAGATCATGCGAAGTACTATAAACTAAATGTACCAGTGATATTCTATAAGGTTTTAGTCAGTGAACAGAGATATTATAACCAAATATGGTAAAAACATACTGAATGTCCGCTATGACTCATCAAATAATATGACAAACTGAAGAACTCGTGTATTTATAAATAAGTTTGTAAACCGAACGTGTTAATAGGAAACTAGCCACACACGTGGCAAGAATGTACGTGATAAAATGTATAAATATTTTGCAAACGTAGGGCATTGTCTAAAAACTATGATAATTGACTGACAAAAATGGAGGACCGAACGCGACCGACCCCGACACCGGATGAAATGTTAACACAGCGCATTAAAAAACGCAATCTCCTTTTCATGTAATATGGACGCCGGATTTCAATATTACCTATACATTTCATATAGCAATAAGACCACTTCAGTATTATGGCGATTTATTTGGCCGCAAAGGCGGTCTTTACATATTAATATACATGTATTTTTATACTGTGTTATTGCATCTTTTTGCCATGAATTTTTCATTGATATGTGGGTTACGTGTTCTTTTTTATTTAAAACAATTGGACACTCCCGTTGCAAATTTAAAGAGAAACTAACTCAAAGGAATGACATTGTTTTTTTTAAAGGAAAGTCATATTAAATCATCTATCATGGAAACTTATACAAATCATAGATATTTCCAAAAATGTGTCCAAGATAATTATTTTGGGTGTTGGGAGCCTAATGCATAAAGATAATATTAATAAGACTAGGGGATTGTCCATTAATTTGTATTATATAGTTTTACCTACCTGTTATTACTGCCAATTCGTTCGATATGTTGCTCTAATATTTCATTGAGATATTTGCTCATACACCTATTTTTATGAATGCTACATTTCTCTTTTTATGATCCAATATTCGAAATGATAATTGATGTCACACTTACAGCTCTTGCTGCTAATAGCCCTGTTGACAATCAACGTTAGTTACACTATGATAGACATGTACACATTTCCTACAGTAATATGTTATACCTTCTTCTTCCACTAAACATGGTTAAACGTTACGACCGCCCCATTGTTATACTACCACTTAATTTCGGACGGTTTTGAAATGATTTCTCATGATCGCTTTACCATTTTAAAGTTCAGCTTTCTATAGCCACCACTCGCTCGGAGCGCATGAATTTTGATGCGTACCAAAGAACTACAGTTTTCTACATGCTAAATTAGTTCCCGTTCCATGTTGCAGTTAAAGGCTATGTAAGTTCAGTTGCCATGAGCACTTCCAGTACTTTTATTAAACTTTGAGATCGTCTGGCCAGTATATAGCGAGTGTAAAATATTCGATGTGTGATACAATGTGTTAATTGTTTAATACGACCATATTGCAATGATTAGTCGACACAAAGTTCAAAATATCAAATTATAAGAAAGCACGCGATGTTTGTAATAGTTGATATTGTCTAGATAACTGTTTCTAACAAAAATAAAAAAATCAGGGCCTGATGAATATATGGTGAGTTATATAGTGCAGCCTGTACAAAGCAACACCCTGTGTGAGGAGCAACATTATGTTGTTGTTGAGAGGTGTTGCTCTAGAGAGGTTAAGTTAAAAGTTAAATGGTACAATTGCGAAAAATCATGCTGTTGTTGAAGGGAGGTTTTTGTTGAAGAGAGGGCCGTTCTGGAGAGAGAGAGGTTGTGCTATATATATATTTAGGTAAGCAGCGAATAGAATACAATGCTGCTTCTTGACCAACATTTCTAGGGCTGGCCAGATTGGTTGTTGTAGACATGTGGTTGTTGTAGAGAGGTTGTTGCAGACATGTGGTTGTTGTAGAGAGGTTGTTGTAGACATGTGGTTGTTGTAGAGAGGTTGTTGTAGACATGTGGTTGTTGTAGAGAGGTTGTTGTAGACATGTGGTTGTTGTAGAGAGGTTGTTGTTGTAGAGAGGTTGTTGTTGTAGAGAGGGAACAGTTCGGTACAACAATCTGTATAGGTCCGTACATAGATTATATGTGTTGATATAATATATATTGCTTTTATTTATACGTATGTGTATTGACTCATAATTCATGTGTGTTTGTGTGTAAAAAAATCATCCATATAAAATACAGTACTTAATAACATTTAGCAGTAGTAATAGTGAACAAATCAACTTCAAGTATAAAATGTAAAAAAATTCATCCATATATAAGATATATGTATCTAGTGTTGACATAATGACTCTATTATAATATTCTACTATTCACCCATGGATTATAAATGTGAAAAACTGAGTTGTTTTTTGCGTTACGTTTTCTTATAATGTTTTATTTGTGAATAATGGTACGCCACTTTGTAATAGTTTTTCAGCTAAGCTCAGCTAACAATTCACGTAATAAAATGTCAAAGGTTTCCTCCAAGTGTTAATAGCTCTTCTTATCCGTAATCAATTTTCTAAATCCTCTTAGTGTACCACACTGATGTAAGATTTGTTTGTATATAATGCATTTTTTGTACAGCCATCTAAAATCTATTTCTTTAGAAATGATATATGATTATATTGTATTTATGCAAGTCGTTTATGTACAAAATGCTATTTTTGGGAGCGGAGCTGCTATATTTCTACTTTCAATACAGTGACGCCTCTTCTTAGATACACGTTGAAAAATAGTACCACTTGTTGTATAAGTATACATGCAGACTTTTACAGTTTTGATAAAAGATGAAGATGCATTGCGGGATTCTGTTGATTTTGAAAGCATGGGAAATAGTTTGGCAATTTAAACTGTACAACTAACAAGTAATACTAAAAAGCCTGATTTGCTGTTTTGTATAATCCTGTTTCTAGTTCTACTTTCGGTTTTCATTAGATGGGTCAGTTTCTCAACATGTATGCATGCATTTGCAATAAACTACCATCGATGTAAGTGTTTTACGCCTCTTTGACATTATCTTGATATAACAGGGCGAATTCTTGTCTAATAATAATATATTCATACTTTTGTACTGTTGTATCAATTTGCTGTTTTTTACCGCACGTTCATGAGATTACGCTGTAAATAAGGCGTGCACTTTTTTATTTGGTCTCAGAGCATTCGCATTCAAGAGGGTGATTTTTAAACAAACATGTACAATTTTAGAATAAGGCTTAAACATTGTTCGTTTCTAGTTACCCGGCCCATCCTGCCAAGTTTTTTTTCTCCGCGACTCTAGATAATATTATGTTTTATTCGGCCCAAAGAACGCTATATCCTCCGTCTAACGTTTTTACATGTCCGTGTGCTTTCCAGATAAATGAGATTGTGTTTATTTTAAAAATCCCTACATGTCGACCTTATTTTTATTGAGCATACAACCAGAAACAAACAGTGTTTTACCTCTAATGACAGTTCACTCTTTTCTTTCACACTCAATAAGCTATATTGTCGTTGTGTCTGTTGTCATCTTGCTAATGATTACATTAATCAAAATCGTCGTGTATTAAAATTTTGGGAATTATGTAAAAAAATTAAAGTCTGTTGTTGATTGGTGGTGGTTTTATTGAGGTCGTGTTTATTCGGAGATGGGTCGCTATATTGATGTGGTCGTTATATTGAGATGATGGTAATATTAAGGTGATTTACGTATTGAGATGGTTGTTATGTTAAAAAGTACGCAATATTGAGATGATTGTATTATTGAAGTGGTCGTCAAATCAAGTGTTCTATATCAAAACGTGCTCATTTATTCGATCGAATGGTTTACTCGATCAAGTTTTTAAACTGGGTTTGCTGTGGTATTTACCACTTTAAAATAAATTTTACGCACAATTACATGTAATATAGTATCGAGCCATTATGTCGACAACTGTTCCATATTTAATAATCGATATTCAGTAAATACAGAGCAAATACATTTTACATTTAAAATCACATTGCAATACTCTTAGAATATATGTAATAATTATTTATCCCTTCTTTTCATTTTTAAAAATATCGGTACTTAAACAAAGCGGAATCTCCTTTTTTGTTCGGTATATATACATATAGGTATGAACAAAATGACTTTTGATCAATCGGTAAATAATTAATAGTAGTAAAAAAACTATAATGCCGTTCGTAAGTTCATATTCGCTCGGTACGCCTTAAAACACATTACATAAGGGTCTCCGATCTGGAGAGGTTAAAGTTAAACAAGCACAAACGTAACTTACACTTAATCAAACTATTATAACTAAATATTGAAACAAATTGTACACTCATATTTTTGAAAGACTTACGTACAAACCAAACACATTTCCACACACATTTAGGCAACTATAGACAACAGCCACGGCTCAAAACAGCACACACATTACACCTTTTACATAATATACATGTAGACCAAAGAAAAGCAACATAAACTCACTAACAAGGCCCACATTAATATTCCGAACCAAGTCACATGTAGTCAGCAACTTTATCTGCACGACTCTTATCGACAATCTCCCACACAAATATATTATAAAAAATAATTAACAACCACAAAACAGAATCGATGCCAGTACTATCTTAGTCTTAATCAATATTTCCACCAGTTACCTTTGCCATAATTTCTACGGCTATGTACTCTGAAATTAAAAATGGCTTTCGTAGAATTCGTTCTCAATCGCTGAGCAAAGTTATGTAGAGTCACAATGCATGGACAGCATCCATGAAGGCTTATAAGATAAACTGCCCGTCATTGTATTCATTTATTATTTACTTTAATTTAGTGAATACCACTGCATACTGACTTTCTTTTGGACTCCATTACTTTTCATCTATCTGTACTTGCATTTCATCACATCCAGGTGTTTGTGCTAGTGTGACAATTTCTTTGTATGGATTTGGAGTGAGAAAGTCAATCTAATTGAATAAAATCATCATCATATATTGGAGTTTCTGAATATCTAATTCGCAAAACAACAGTCGAGAGCATGTAATAATGTTCGAAATTGAATGTATTTTTTGTAATAGATAAGTCTGAGTTATAGTCTATTAATTTAAATGCTTATAGGTAAACATTAATAAGACTATAGTCGGACTAATCATAAAAAGCTGTAAGAATTGTTTAAGGCAGCAGACAATGTAATAAGCGTGGATAGTAATGAAATTAGATTTATTCCTTTGAAGGATTTGGTTGTCCATTAACCGCAAGATCATAAACTCAATTTACAGGAATTTATTAATTCAGAAACTTCCGTTTTTCCTCTATAAATGTGTCAAACTTCGTTCCCAGAAACACTGGCGTTACCGATCGAAACAACTGTCCAATTACTAGCGTGAATATTTATAAAAGTCTCGCAGAAACGTCTTATTAGCTCACTAAAATCAATTATGCCCTTCCATTCATGGTTTCTTTTAACTATACCACCTGCTTAACACTAATAACTCCAAAATGGTATAAAGTCATTTTCACTTCCAATTACAATCACTTTGAACAATTATGCGATTGGAAACACAAAATTAAAATAATAAAAAATAGTACTACGAAAAGATTTGGGTACAGTATCATTTATAATAATTTAATTGATACCTACTGAATATGAAAAGAACACATAACTTTAAAAATCAGAATCATTTCAATTGTAAATACTTTGTAAATACTCGTACACCATATAAATTTTCTTCTATTTACATTATGTCAATATTCACTTGTAAATAAATAAAACATTAGTATCTTAGGTACTTGTTTGCTCATTTTGTTTAATTTAGAAATAAGAACATTCACAACATCACGCAATGAAATAATATTGTCGGTCTGAACCAAGACTGACAGGTTGAATTGATCAGTTTTTACCCAAAAAGTATTATTACCCAATCCTTCCTAATGTCTCGTAATCACGCAAATCAATCTAATCGCATCAGGTCATCTCAAGAGTATTTACGGGCATTAATATTGCCCTTCTACAGAGAACTAGGTCATTGATGCCAACAGCTATCCAATAAAAGCTATTGAAGACCGAATGCCGTTTATTCCGAAAGCTAATTTAGATTTAGCACCCTGTAATATTGCCATTCATCCTACACTAACTAGGAACAGCCAACTATTAATTTCATTTTCTCCGACATTGTTGTTATCAAAACTACCCAGTCATTGTATGCACATTAACTACGGTTTGTCCATTGAAACTACCACCAAGCCTATGAACTAACGCCACTAAAGAGAGAAGATATAAGTTTTACCTTTGCCTTTGTTAAGACATTTCATGTTTCTTGTCTTTTATGACAATAAAGGGCAAAAAGTGGATTTGTGATGTATATTTACAGACAGCTATTAATGTAGGCACACCAATACGGCTTACACAAATCTCTTAAGCAACGTATGTAACAACTCGTTTTTGCAAACGTAACACAGACAGCTAGGCCTACAAACTCACAAACCAATCCGCTGGACTTGCTACAAAAAGTACACAGTATCGCACAGTTACTAAAAATATAAGTTTTCATGTATTAGACAAATGAACGTTGTTCCCATTTAATAAGTACTCGATTATATTTTTTTATTATACAATGCTATTGCAGTAAGGAATCGTTTCTCATGAATTTTTTTTTAGATATTTGAATTGTACAATATTGCTTTCAAAAACAGTTCCCGGCAAACTTATCAATGTAATGCGAAAAACGTATGTAATTATAGTTCGTTGTTAATTTACTTACTTCACCATCGAGTTTATGAAGGATTTCCGAAATTCAAGTACATGGACAATAAATAATGAAATATTCATAGCGGAAAGTGATGCAGATTAGGATTCCCAGACGCGATAGGTACCGCCCAGTCTGAAGCAGAGCACATAGTGTTCAGTTTGATAAGCGGGCCCAACCCTATACTTCTGGGGTCCGAAGGAAGAAGAAGATATCAAATATGTTGCTATTGCGCTAACACAAAGCAAGTAAAGTTGTGGAGAATGATAATTGCATTTAAACTTAACACTTAAATTGCTTTTAAGTTTTAACTATTTAAAAAGGCGATATCGTTACCATTCGACATACTTGGGGTCGAATGGTACGTCGTACACCATCGAAAGGTGTTTAGAAAATGAAAATAAATATCTACCTACCTACCTACCTACCTACCTACCCTAACACGCTTGGTAAAGTAACACTATGCATGATTATCTTAGTTCTAGCCTGTTATATAATTGTTTACATTGAACATCTGTAAGGAAATAAATCATTAAAGTGAGAATATGTACATGTAAATGGAACTCATTTACGTGTATACACGTACGAATACAGGTGATATACGCACACATCAGACTATATAAACTACCTGAAATGCTCATTTGTTTTAAAATCCGACTAATTAGTCACTAATAATCTACATGCTCTACATGTTGAAGGACAAGTTAATGATAATAATATAGTATGCCACTATTAAAAGAATCAGTATAACAAGCTGAAAGACATAATGGTTATAAATAGGATGTGATTTATCACGTTGCATGTTATCATCAGCTACTGAACTGTCCTTGGACTCCATAACAGCTTGGTTGAAAGTAAAGGCGCACAAGAAAATAGGTCTCAGCTAAATAGTGTGAATATACAGACGTATCTGTTATATTTCCCCAATTAAGTGTGTTGGATCTAAATATATTTCGAATCATTTTATTGTAACTACATGCAAAGAGTTACGTATTTAGATAAGTGTATGTCGGTAAAATACATGACATAATCAAATGCGTAGTATTAATATAAACCCGCCTATCCGCTGTTAGCCTATGAAATAGCGCGTCTAATAAGTGTTGCTGTTTTGCATATCCCGTTTCCGTAAAAATAATTCTACTTTCAGTTTTCGTTCGATGGGTCAGTAATTTCTCTACATGTATACGTATGCATGTATTTGCAGTAATCTACTACCGATGTATGTGTTTTGTGATTCATGACATTATATTAATTGATAATTAATCGTATTGATTTACACTTTACACAAAATGGCGGCTTGAACATCGAGTTCATGTCGGATAATCTGTAGAGGATGAAGACTTACGAATGATAATTCGAGTTGCTAAATATGAACGGAAAATACGGGTTGTGGGCTCAAAATGATAGTGAGAAAAGTTTCTTTTTATCTGCATCTCGTGCTAATTCGGGTTAACTGTAGGCCCTACTTTCTTAATCAAATATATCATTGTGTCAGGGTATGTTTTTATTTGAGTGAGCTTGATTGTGTTCAATACGGTGATGTACTGTTGTGTTAAAAATCAATAGTATTGGTGTTGATATTTACTGTTACTTATGTGTTTTTCACTTGTTTGTGTTCACTCGTATTATAAAGAATTCTTAATGGAATTCCGTTAATTGTCTAATTTAATATGCTGTTAACCTTTTCAATGATTTATTTCTTTTTTAATAAATGCTTAACTACTAGTAAAGCATATGTCCTTCTTCAGTGTCAAACACATATATGCCCTGCTTTATATATAAAAGTTAAGTCGGTCTGTTTGTGTTAATGTTAAAAATATCTGCATGGGTACGAACAATATGGGTACATTTGTTTTTGCTTCGTATGGAAAAAATCAAGTTCTGACAGTACTTTCAGTACGTTGATTCGTAATGGTTAGGCTTAACAAATAACGACAATGATTATTGTTACATTGGTGTGTAAGGGGTTTATGTTAGTCGGGTAATTGACCTTACGCCAGTCTGTGATTGACAGGTGGAACTGACCAATCAGAAGTGAATCACTATTAACAGAAGTGTCTATACAATTATATTGTCAATTGTTGAGTTGATGTAGTAATGCTTGAAAGAAACGGTTCAGCTTGCCCAAGTGCTCATTACAATTATACTATATATTAAGTTATTCAGAGTTTTGTTGTTTTATGTAGTTTAGATCTGTGAAGGACACAGGAAGAAACGTTCGTTTTAGCTATGCGACAGACTTTTAAAAACAACAGCATTCTTCTAAGGTTCGCCTAAAGTTAAAAAAACAAGTCTGAAAACGATCTGCGATCTTTGTAATGTAACAATCTGCGATTACTGAGAACAATCAAAACCAAAATTGAATACAAAATAGAGACATGGTATCAAAGACAATGCGGTCGTTGTCATCTTTATACAGATATCAATACTTGCTATAACCTCTACGTAAATACCATTAGGTTGTGTTGAATTTCAAACAAATGAGGAATTGACTGTCTAGCTTTCTAATAATTATATTGCTTTCTAACATTCTGAAACCGAATAGTCTAAACCACGTTTGTCTCCGCACATTGCTCGAAAAAGTTTAACTAGTAATCCTGTGTCAACGTTCCTGCCTTGTTTCTGGATTCTTTTCTTCTATTTATTCGGCGTCATCTAGTAACTTAGGTAAATTATGAGGATAGTTTGTGTGTCAACGAACGACTTTAATTTACTACATGATTAGGGAAAGATAATAAACACATTGTGTCCCTAACCCTCATTAATATTAACAATGAAAATCCCTTTTTCATTTGGAGCGAATCATTGATTGTTGTCTTGAAAATGAAGTGCATTTGAATGTAGAACGCTAGCAATGCGCAGAAGATTCAACGAATGTAAATGTAAGTGAAAATTAACATGAAACCACAACTGATAGTTTATCACGAGTAACCATGTTATCTACCACATCTTGTATCTATGTGCAAATCATTGATCATTTGAAATACTTATAAAGGATGGACAAAATAATTAATTATTTATCGTTCGTGTAACAATCAGAAAACGGGAAACAAATATGAATATTGTTTCGAAAATGAAGTTTGCGTGTATTTACTCGGGACAGCTAGGGAAAAACTCCAAAAAATACGAATGTCCCTTTTTCTTACAAGCTTATTGAAACAATTCACTTTTACTGCGCCTGAAACCAAACGTTCATGTCTAACTGTATTAAAAGGCATTTTTTCTTGACATCGGCGCTAATTAACGCATCGTGTCTGTAAAATATTCATATCCGTCTCTTTTTTAAGCCTATTTAGCTCCGTTACATGAACACCAGTCTTTGTTACAGAACAATTCAATAAAACCATTTAGCTTGTATTATTCAACTTCGATTTCTTCTGAACATCTCAGTGTATATTTCTCTTTTCTACCCTTTCAACAAAAAAATAGAATTAAGTATATCCTTTTGGTCTTTTTACTTATTTCTCCCAAAGGGGGGTTAACTTATCGCCCCATTACGTACTTTTTCTCGCCGATAAACATATTTTCCCACACACTCGAAGTTAGACTTAGAAAAAAGCTAGAGAGCATCTTGCTCGGTCCTTGTCTCTCTCTAAAATTAAGATAGAGAGACGGGGTCGGAGGTATATATACCTCAAGAGTGAAATAGTTTATAAGGAAAGCTAACACGCGCCCATGTCAGATTTAATTGGCTATAGGCGGGAAGTAAGCCTGAAATAGAAACAAAAGGTAGAATATCTAAATTGATTACAGAAAGCAAACATACAACCGTAATCCGATCAATGATCAGTCAATCACAATGTACCTGATATCTACTTCAAAATTGATGGAAGAACTTCAGAAAACTCAATTGTAATGCATGTCAAATACCTTTTTAAAGGATCCCAAAATCTATTTACTCCATCTTGAAATGATAATATTGGACTTAAGCTTGCCTGAATATTTCTGTAATTATCTTGGTACTGAAAGTATGCTTTAATACTATTTAGATATTGGTAATGGTACGGTGAATTCCATAATTGAATACACTGTTTATTAGTATAGTACGAAATTCCATGATAATTGAATACACTGTTTATTAGTATAGTACGAAGCTTAACGGAGAAGAGAAGCCGTGTTCAGGATTCTTCATTAGCTACAAAGATAGTCACGAATTATGACAAGATTCTTGACAAAAAAAGCTGATAAAATTAAAATTTACTTAAAATTAAACATGAATAAAATTAAATTTGGAAGAGAAATGCAATAAAAATGGTCGTATTGTAAAAACAATACTTCAACATATGTAACTGTGCATGATATAGGAGGGGAGGCAAATTAACGCGAAAGCTTCAGAGAAAACCACGCAGCTGTTAAAGGACCAAGATCAAGAATGGAACTTCAAGGATGCTTCGCAATTACATAAATATTGAAAATTCTTTACTTGAAATGTTATGGCTTAAACTTTAGAACGAAACTATTGATTAGTAACATTATTCTGTCTAGGTTGTAATAACACTGCAAGATGCTAATGCTATTTACGTCTCTATAAAAGAATCCATTAGTTGTTTATCTTAAATGTACCATTTCTATTAAGCGATGTGCACGCAATGGTTTCAATTTGGTCATCCAAACTGGCAGAATATAGCTGCAAAAGAAAAGTTTAGCAAGCTCATTAATTTTTGTCATTTGAGTAAATTGGTTTTGCAATATTGCCAGGAAGGTTATCTATAAAACGGAAATATGTGTGTTCGTGTTTCATTGTAATGTAAGAAATGGAAGTCCACAGGGACGAATTAGTTTTATGTGAACTATTGTACTGATGCTAGATACTATAGTAATTCTTCAATTACTATATCAATACATACATTGTAGTTAGTTCTGTCGTTATTTTCGTGAGAAACTAAAACAGTTCTAAAGGTATTAGCGGGGAGCTAATAACCCTATACCCTGATTTTTAACTGTGTTACTTTGAATAAGACCTTAAAAAAGCAATCGTATTAACGGATACCCGACCGACCCGAACATAACGTCCATAACAGCAAAAAATTACAAGTGTAAAAACTGTTACGATTGAGGGGCATGGAGGTCTTTCTAAGGTTACACACAAGGTCAAAGACCAATTTCTCTTTGACTACTTGACAGAAGTCATTGTGTCTGAAATCATTCCCCCTACCAAACATTTTGGTATGTGACTTTTGTTTTGTATCCTTTTTGCCGAGAATGGTTTTTGGCTACTTTATGGGAGAGTTCAGTCTTTGGATAAAATGATTGATGGCAACGCAAGTAAAATAGAAGCGTTTGTCGTTGATAATAAGAAATGAAAGACGCTGATTTTTTATAATTTCATCCGTCCTAAGGGAGAGCGTACATTTTTATCACTGGTGCCATTCATAATGCCTACATTATATCGGCTTAATGAATCGGTTAATCTTTGCTATGCTGATAATGTTTACTCGACCTCGAAGTTATTGATAAACATCACTCATAAAGTTGGACATTACATCTAAATATGTCTACCTAATCATTAGTCCATACTTTGTTTTATTGTTTCCTTTACTTCGAGTGTTTCGATGATGCAACTCTGACCACATGTACAAAGGCAGCCATACATAAATAAGGTAGAAGTAAATTAGATATAAATATAAGCATGATTTTCACAGAAGGAAAAACATCAGCAACAATAGGCTGGTCGGATAGCATTTCAAATTGTTTTTACAAACTTTCGTCTTTATGCAAAAATATTTGAAGATTCTTCATATAAAAGTAAAACCTCACTAGCTACTTTAAGTTTTCCCTGACAACGCACATTGAGACATTTAACGGTAATGCTGCGATATTTAGCGATAGAAAAATCGTGTGCTGTTTTACGTTAAAATAAAGACGCTTAAAACACTACGTCATTAAACGACAAGAAAATGCAGGACGCGACGCAGGATATGACATCAGGATATATCATTCCAAAACTGGCAACTCGAGGCACGACAATACGAAGCGACATCGCGACATTTTAACAAATTTCATATCGCATTGTTGTCAATGTGTACACTACCGTAGGTAGCGCTGTGCACTGACCTGTGTCCTATCGCTCGGGGCATTTGGGTATTTGCAGGAACTACTTTCAAAGTTATAAACAATACATAACGTGACGTCACCATAGGGTACACATTTGAGCCAAGCGTATGCCAACATTGCGTTTCATTGAATCATATAATGTTATTAATCGAGTGATATCACATTGGCTTTGTTATTGGTCCAAGGACTGTCGTATTGGCCAGAGGTCGAATGCCGAGGTCCAATACGACAGTCCTTGGACCAATAACAAAGCCAATATGAAAATACTTGATTAATGCGAATTTCATTAATTAACTATACTATATTGGTATTATGAATAAGACAAATATAAAACTGAAACTAATTTAATAAAACAGAATAACATTTTACAACAACGCAAAAGTAAGATCAGCTTATTTAAAAATTATAACAGTAAACTGTCCAGTTCCTCTTCTGTTATTGTAATGTGTTTAGTCTCACTGACAGTATCCTTCCAAGTCACATCTAGTTTTGTATAATGTATTTTTATTCCTATTTTCTTCTATAAAGTAATCAGTATGATCAGCAGTATTTACATCTATGAGACGTTTATACATATACTATAGCGCTTTGCCTTTCCGAAACTAAATCGTTTTCAATTTGTTCTAGAAATTTCTTGGTTTCATTGTTTGATTCAATACCTACGAGGGCGCCCAGATCTAACAGATCATTTGCCAGCCTCTGTAACACCTCTTTATCACTACCCATCGTAAACAAAGACAAAGTTCTCTTCAGAACTTACTGTGTTTTGCTAAAATCTAGAATTTGTCGTCTGCTGCTGTGATTTTCTGTTTGTGTCGTAATCTTTATCAATATGTGAAAATAGCTAAGGTTACAGACCACTATTTCGAGTTGTAGTTCCATACAATCGCATTTTTATACAATGTAAAACTATTTAAAACATACTGTGGTAGGGACAAAACAGCTTTGAAATTCCCAATCGATGAATTTTCCAAGATGGCGTCCATAAATGCAGAAAAGAATATGTTCGTATTGGCCTTGGTTTTCAGCCAGTCAGAAAGCATGAATCTCGTATTGACCCAGATTTCTCGTATTGACTTACTTTTCTCGTATCGGCCCCTTTTCGTTATGTATTGGCTTAGTTTGTCTCATATAAGGTGGGCAATTTGCTTGTTATCAAAGCCAATAAAGTATAGCTAATTGATAATAAGTGTTATTGAAAAAATCAAAAAATGAAATAGTATAATGTATTCATTTTACATAACTAAACAAAATGTGTTTATAATATACCACCAATATGGTTGTTTTGACATTTCTTATCCTTCCGCGATACATCGTATCTTATTATCGCGATGTCGTGTCGCAATGTCGTGAATCGCGTTGAGAAGCGACGGACGACATTTCCGCGATACATCGTATCTTATTATCGCGATGTCGTGTCGCAATGTCGTGAATCGCGTTGAGAAGCGACGGACGACATTTCATATAGCACTAAAATGATTCCGTATTAAAGGGTGCCACAATGTGTTTATAAAGTGAAGTGTTTCTTGAAATTTCGCTTTAAAGGAAAGGGAATTGTAATTGAAGAACTTACAAGTATTTTATTTTAATACTAACGGCAAAGCTAATTAGATTAAGTGTCGCCAGGATGTAGACTTACGTGAGCTACAAGATGCTCAAAGATATCCTGGCTGTTTGGCTATATGCCACGTCTTAATTAAAACGAATATGACTGGTGTTAATCTAACAAACATGGGCAATTTTTCAGGCAAAACATTTCTTTAAGACTAAACCTGATTTGATTTAAACAAGACTAGCCCTCATGACTAATTCTAGATTTTTTTACATGAGCGCTTTAAATGTTCCCGTAGCTAAAAGTCGACTGTTAAATAACAAAGAACACACAAAGAAAAATGCACAACGGCAGATTAGTTTGAGGAATGATTAGGGGCGTTATGACTTTTGAAAGAACAATCAGTCGAGGTTGAGAATGAACAAAATGAAGTGAAACAACAGAAAATGTATCAGCTTCTTCATATGCTCATACATATTCATTTCATTTTTATGGGCGGAGCTTCTCATTCTATCATTTTGGGGAAGTCCCTATAATGTCGGAAAACATATTTGAATATTTTGGTTTCTGGTGGTTTGAGGACTCGCACTTGGCTAGTTTCTCCTATTGTCCGTCATGATTTATTCCGATTGGTTTGAATCGTTCCGCTATAGTGATCGAGGGACTTCCATGCCAGGGTGGTAATGGTCTATGAATATTAACCAGCAGCCTTCAACCACTTAAGTTCGAATTCCTACCGGGAGCACATTTCGCATTTTAGGAGCTGTCCAGCTATCTTACGGAAAGTCGATAGTTTTACACAAGTGTATGTCTGTGCTCTACCTCCAGCGTTAAAAATAAAAAGTCAAATGTTCCTGGCACGTTAAACCCCAGTGAAAAATACAATATATAAATATCACATCCCACATAGGGTGATAGAACGTAATGTTCACCCGAGACAAGTAATGTCGACCGAGGCGTTAGCCGAGGTTGACATTACTTTGTCAAGGGTGAACATTACTTTCTATCACTCTATGTGGGATGTGATATTTATTTTATTATACCGAACAAAACAATATTTAAGAAAGACACTAAATGCAACAAACATGTTAACAAATATAACGAAAACTATAATAGAAATTGAAACGAAGCTTCTTTCTGACACCATAGTTACTTTTGCTGTCAAAATGTCTACTGCAAAACCGGATGTCAAACTAAAATTATATTCTACTAAGTGCCTAAAGTGTCTAGACAAGGATAGTATTCGATACGACAGAGACTGAATAAAACCTGACACCCGGTAATATCGCGTGAGCGCATGAGGGCAGTTTCGTTATGGCAAGCGGGCCGAAATGTAATGTCAGAGGGTAACATTACGGATTGTCACCCTCTGACGTCACATAAGAGTATAGAGTAAATAAGTCACGTGAGGTATAATAATATTATTTGTAAATACATGCCTATTGAATAAACGTGTACTGTCTTTCAAACGATATTTTACTATGTCCTCTATGTATTGCAATTAATTTGATTATACATCACTCCCATTTGCAATGTCAAGTCGCCTATACCTTAGCGGGAATTAATTTTTAATAACACATGGTAATAACACATGCGCAGAAATGATGCGCATACAGT
This sequence comes from Lutraria lutraria, assembly GCA_964023205.1. Taxonomy (NCBI): domain Eukaryota; kingdom Metazoa; phylum Mollusca; class Bivalvia; order Venerida; family Mactridae; genus Lutraria; species Lutraria lutraria. The sequence goes on from OZ026844.1 coordinate 35,227,727, forward strand.
TCAAACATATTTTCGGTTATTAAATCGTTTTCTGCTTACAGGACGAGTTGTTCTTGATAATATCTGTTCTAGACTGTACATTCTACTTAAAAATACTTTTAGTTAGACCAAAATTTCGTTTACTGAGTTTGAAGCGATAGTAAAAGCTTGATAGTCAATGTAATTTCATTGCTTATCAAAGTGTTGAGACATCATATTTTTCTTTTTGTATTTCTATGAAATCTTCGGTATAAAAAATAAATATCACATTTCTGAGAGGGCGTTATCAAAATTCGCCAGCCCTCGAAAAACTAAAGTTGACCTCGGCGCTGCTTCGGTCAACTTTATTTTTCTCACGCTGACAATTTTTGATAACGCCCTCTCAGAAATGTGTGATTTATATAATACGGCCCGTCTGAAAGGGCACACAAATTAACAAATAAAAAATTCCTATGGCGAAAACTGCAGTTCGTTGAAATATCTAGTAATCAAATGTGCGAACAGTCATTGAAACAGAACTCAGAGACAGTCAACTCTATTACCAGTTCATGAGTTGTACCAAACTGACTTTTCTGTTTTTATGTCAAATGAGCTTTGATCATCATTTGTTTTTGGGAAGATAATAACATATGCATGATTACAAAAATACGATCTTGCAATTAAGGAATGTAATGGAACGAGATATCAGGGGATTTTAATGGCATTTTAATCATTTTGTACTTGCTGGTAATATACTAGTATTTTATGCATGAACAAATCTCAAACGTACTTGTTAGATTTCCATGACCTAATAGAGCTTCTTCTCTTAATGAACTTTTTTTCATGATTAAAAATTGTTCGTAAGTTTTCACGAATAATTCTGTTGAGCTTGATTCAGAGCAAATAATTTGTGATGTCTTACTAAATGGTGTGTAGACTGTGCTGTTGAGTGCTTTCCTGTCACCTAACTGATCCACAAACAATTTGTGATGTCTTACTAAATGGTGTGTAGACTGTGCTGTTGGGCGTGTTCCTGTCACCTAACTGATCCACAAACAATTTGTGATGGGTTACTAAATGGTGTGTAGACTGTGCTATTGAGCGTGTTCCTGTCACCTAACTGATCCACAAACAATTTGTGATGTCTTACTAAATGGTGTGTAGACTGTGCTGTTGAGTATTTTCCTGTCACCTAACTGATCCACAAACAATTTGTGATGTCTTACTAAATGGTGTGTAGACTGTGCTGTTGAGCGTGTTCCTGTCACCTAACTGATCCACAAACAATTTGTGATGTCTTACTAAATGGTGTGTAGACTGTGCTGTTGAGCGTGTTCCTGTCACCAAACTGATCCACATACAATTTGTGATGTCTTACTAAATGGTGTGTAGACTGTGCTGTTGAGTGTTTTCCTGTCACCTAACTGATCCACAAACAATTTGTGATGTCTTACTAAATGGTGTGTAGACTGTGCTGTTGAGTGCTTTCCTGTCACCTAACTGATCCACAAACAATTTGTGATGTCTTACTAAATGGTGTGTAGACTGTGCTGTTGAGTGTTTTCCTGTCACCTAACTGATCCACAAACAATTTGTGATGTCTTACTAAATGGTGTGTAGACTGTGCTGTTGAGCGTGTTCCTGTCACCAAACTGATCCACATACAATTTGTGATGTCTTACTAAATGGTGTGTAGACTGTGCTGTTGAGCGTGTTCCTGTCACCTAACTGATCCACAAACAATTTGTGATGTCTTACTAAATGGTGTGTAGACTGTGCTGTTGAGCAAGTTCCTGTCACCTAACTGATCCACAAACAATTTGTGATGTCTTACTAAATGGTGTGTAGACTGTGCTGTTGAGCGTGTTCCTGTCACCTGACTGATCCACAAACAATTTGTGATGTCTTACTAAATGGTGTGTAGACTGTGCTGTTGAGCGTGTTCCTGTCACCTAACTGATCAACAAACAATTTGTGATGTCTTACTAAATGGTGTGTAGACTGTGCTGTTGAGCGTGTTCCTGTCACCAGACTGATCCACAAACAATTTGTGATGTCTTACTAAATGGTGTGTAGACTGTGCTGTTGGGCGTGTTCCTGTCACCAAACTGATCCACAAACAATTCGTGATGTCTTACTAAATGGTGTGTAGACTGTGCTGTTGAGTGTTTTCCTGTCATCTAACTGATCCACAATCAATTTGTGATGTCTTACTAAATGGTGTGTAGACTGTGCTGTTGGGCGTGTTCCTGTCACCTAACTGATCCACAAACAATTTGTGATGTCTTACTAAATGGTGTGTAGACTGTGCTGTTGAGTGTTTTCCTGTCATCTAACTGATCCACAAACAATTTGTGATGTCTTACTAAATTGTGTGTAGACTGTGCTGTTGGGCGTGTTCCTGTCACCAAACTGATCCACAAACAATTTGTGATGTCTTACTAAATGGTGTGTAGACTGTGCTGTTGAGTGTTTTCCTGTCACCTAACTGATCCACAAACAATTTGTGATGTTTTACTAAATGGTGTGTAGACTGTGCTGTTGAGTGTTTTCCTGTCACCAGACTGATCCACAAACAATTTGTGATGTCTTACTAAATGGTGTGTAGACTGTGCTGTTGAGCGTGTTCCTGTCACCTAACTGGTCCACATTGTCTTCAAGGATCTGTACTTCTCTGTAGCTTTGCTTGTGTTGGTCATGCTGTAGTGTCATTATGGTTGATTTATAGATAATGCAGTCTGTAGGATATGGTGGATTGCATGTGATAACCTCATGAACGCACCAAAACCTTTAAATGATTTTGCAATTCGGAACTGCACTGTGAAAAGTGACTTTAAATTGTTAAAATGATAGATTTAAACTAAAGCCCACGTGAAGATTTTTTAAGATTCCTGCTGAACTGGAAACGATTTCACTGATATAGCGCCCGTGTTAATGCTAAGGTAACGTCGCCTCTTTGGGCGTTGCATCTTTAGGTGCTGAAGTACGGTGGACCGACTGTTGCGTTGCTAATGGCACTCTACTTTTTATTGGTCAATACTGGTAGTTGTTTGAAACCAATGTCTTGTGGACGTCATGGACGTGAATGGTCAGCGCAATTGAGGCGGTTTCTTGGTGTCTACAATACATACAGCGTGTAACAGCATGTTGTGATAGGCTCCTTGTTGCCACGACGGCAGTTTCATTATAATATATTTATTATATAGTTCGTGCAAAACACTATTATCAACAAAATACCATTTACACGGGGTTAACATCAAGGTCACTGGATGCCCTCCAAAAACCTGCTAAGCGATCTGCACTTGTAACTATATAATTATACATGCGATAATTAGCAGAACACGTACGTTGTTTATGTTTTCATAGAAAACAACTACAATGTACATTTTGTATATAAATTATATCTCTGGGAGTGTATCTTATGTTTAAGAAATCAATACTTATACAAACGTGTTTATTTGTTAAACATGTTTTGGTGTCAGCAAACAACGGAGACTTTTGCACACTACATGTAATGAAACTTGCTGCCATTAATATTTATGGCTATTTAGGCGTCTCTTCCCGTCGACGTAAACCAGGCATGATAAATAATTTCCCACCAGCCAAGCGACTAGACGGATTACTCGGGCGTTCTATAATTACATAGTTGAGTATCTAGATGTATTACAGTATACAGACGAAGCCGTTCATTGGTTACTCATAACAAACTATCCACCGGTCAATAAAGGTCAAACCTGACATTATTAAAAGGTCACACATTGCCTTTCCCATGGGAGCCCCTTTTCACTGATTTGAACGTATATCTAGTTCCCATTACTCCGATATTAGCCTACTAAGTTGTCATTTACTGTAAAGCAGACATAACAGGTTGTTATTTAAAAATAATTTTAAATCAGATTCTTTTTATATTACGTCTTGGCCCCCAAGAGTCAGGATTTTATTTGATTAATCCCCGACGCTTGACGGCCACATAAAAGACATTTACATACTTAAAACAACCCATATGATTCTATAAAATGTCCAACCAGTGTGCTAATATCCAATTAACATGATTTATGTTCCACATTTGATCCAAGTCCTACATCCACAATAAACTTGTGGTGCACTAAATGTTATTAATGGTCTGTATGTGTTGTAAGTCGAATATGAGTCGCACAGCTTCGGTATTGTCACAGTTAATTGGTCGGCAAGTCTAAGCAAAGTACCGAAAGTTCTCATGGAAACTGAAATTACATAGACTTGCACTGCAATAGTTTAAGGCAGATGTAGAAAAAACATAGTAATTCGATCCACAATAAAATTCCTGTGCACCGAGTGAGTGACGGCTATAGAAATGTGAACATTCGTTCAGTTTCCAAAAAGTGCTGGATTGTGTAAAGCAAGACTATCAAACGTTTGTATGACAAAAATACACTTAGTAGGGAAAATATCAGGACATAACCATTACAAAGCATATTTGCATTGGTAAACCAGCAACAATCTTGAGAGTTTTTTGTGTGTTCCTTGTAGCAATTAGAAACACATTTATTTAACATGGTACATGTTTTTCATGTCTTCTAATAGATGCAAGTTCATCAAAATGCCATTAGTTTATAACAGATGTACGATATTATGTAACGGAATATAGTATTTCTAGATTATAGTCACAGTAGATGCAATATCAAATCATTTTCAGTATGTCTTATTTTGCTTAAACTTTATGACGTATCAATGATGTTATCGTTGTCAGGTGCAATAAAACGTGGCAACAACAATATCCCAGGCTGACTATTGGTCTGGATCTATTTTAATAAATGTCTGTTTTTGGGCAAATGGTGCCAATAAAATTCGTAACAGTCAATGCTCCCAGCATTGCAAACCATATAAACAGAAATTTGCTTCTATTTGTAGACTTTAATCGTTCATCTAAATCTCCAATCTTTGACATCTTGAGGTTGATCATTTCAGGAAATATCCAAAACAGATGTTTTATAAATGCTGGTATACGCTTTTTTCTACTCAAGTTCTGATATTAGTTATAACGTATCCTATATCCATATATGTGCTACCAAGCTTGTTCGACAAGACCATTTTTGGTAAAATTAAAGATAAAATATTGGGGAGTCTTTTTTAAAAACGGCAACAGCGATATTACTTGGCACGTTCGATTATTCTAATCAATTAGAGAACATGTTCCATTTTTAATCCTCGCCGAACATACAGAACATTTCTCCGTTTTGATGGTATATTAATAAGTGAACATATTTTTTTGTGACGAGGGAAGCATTTTTCACAGTTTCGCCAAATGTTCGTGTTTTCTGGGTAGTATGGGTACTATAATAAAATCAACAATACTCGACTTACTCGTACATTTGGTTTTATGGTGTTTTATTTGTAAAGAAAAGAAAGATAAAGTCATTAGTTACTAGGGTTTCTGACTTCAGAGGTTTCATTTTAGTAGTTCATATAGCCTTCATTTGTACGTAAAAAGTGCTTGGAAATCGCGTATAAATAGCAATTTCTTCTTTTATGTTTTTACCAAATTGGAAAGATGTAATTTATTTATTATTTTTCCACGGAAAAAGTCAATTATATCAGAAAAGTAGATTAGTTAACACGTGTTATCTTGGACACATTAATGGTTTCTCGTTAGCTACGTAATTATAGGTGATGGTATAGGAAACATTTTTATTCGTGATATCATTATAGAGACTTAAGTAAACAATTAGATGATGGAGGAACTTACTGCCATGTTCCCAAGTGAGCAAACATTCAAGTTTCTGCACAAGATTGTGACTATCATACCGAACTTTCGCGTCATGCTGATTTGGAAAATCGATAATAGTTTTACATTGAACAAAGAAGGGTGTTTTCACTATAATTGTCATAACTTTTCTTCTATTTAAAATACGAAATTTGTACTCATTACAAAAGTTAAATTTATCTTTTATATTTCTAATGGTGTGTTTTTATTATTTTAAATTAATGCTTACTCCGACCCTTTTGCATTTAAAAAAGACACCTATCGATTCCTTCCATATTCAATGTAAAAAGCGTAATATTAAGACCACGCCAACTTATAGCGATTCTGCAACTGTTAAATGTGTACTTCTTGGGGTTGTAAAATAGGTTAAGATAAAACGTACGATATGTATTCTAATGCGGTCGAAATAAAGTTATATAGCGTTCTTGAAAAACATTTTACATTAATTGGAATTGATATACAGTAGACATGACTAAATACGTAATTGACATTTTAAGGCGCGACCTACTTGGACTGCTAGCGATAAGTTGTGTTCACACAGTACTATTACGGCAATTTAGGGATTTCATAAAACATATACTTTGGGTTTCAACAGTGTAAATATCATTAAAGAAACTTCGCGACTGTCTGTTTAAAGACATTTCTTGTTTTGACAAATACTCACACTCAATGCATGTATGTTATTATGTATATTGTTCACCTGTGTATGGCTCGGCGGCCACAAATAACAATCTCTTATAATGTATCTCATGATTTCTAAGATGTACATATTTTGTCAAACATCTGCTGTTTTAAATCTCACGTCGTTAACAATGCCATCTATGTAGTCAGTATCACCGTTCCGGTAATTTTGATCAATTGTGTTAATTTACGCCGTTAGATTCAGACACCGGCCATTACTATGGTTTTATTGAAGCAATGTCCATAACATGCCATTATTTTAAGACATAAAATGAGGATTTGCTGTAAACCTAAAAAGAACCTCTCACCGGAATTAACATTGTACACACTCAGTTTCAAAAGGAAAGTGTACACTTTGTATTGTGATTTTTCGTCGACTCATTTCTTGAATGCCTGTATAATTATATGGTGCCAAAATCGAGGTCTGTTCATGTACACAATGGTGGACATTTTAGATCTTGCGTTGCAGTCGTTTAAAGTGGTTGATTTAAAATGAGAAAGGGCGGAGTGTTAAAACCAATGCTACCATGTTACTCCGAGAATCAGTTTGTGTTTAGTTTTGAAATAGTTTTAAAATATTCGCTGTTTGAATGGCAATCTTGATGTTCTTTTTTGTCAGTGGCGGCAATGTGACCTCACATACAGCTAACATAACGTCAACAACATTAGGACTTTATCATATCAGTTATAGACCTGGTGGTCGTTGTTTACTTTTTGTGCTCCAACCACTTGGCGAGGGGCAAATAGATTTACCCTTGTCCGTCCGTAGACCAGTTTGTGTCGCCCGTAACTCCAAAAGTATAACTGCTAGAGCCATAAAACCTTCTAACAACATTTGTCAGCATATGAACTCACATACCTGGGTATGTTGGCGCAACTTTGTTGCAGATCAGCAAATAAGCATTTTTCGACTTGTGTCGCGTACGTGTAACTCCATGAGTCATTCAAAATACAAATGTACTTGTCAGCATTTGAACTTCTATACCCAGGTATTTTATTCAGATTCTACAGAGATCAGCAAACTAAAGGCTCTAAATTTAGCCAAAGTTTAGCCACTCAGCAGTCTGCACAGTACATTTTGTATATACGACAGAGACCATCGTAGCAGTAGGGGCTAGCTAGTTATTAATAGACAGAGACCATCGTAGCAGTGGGGACTAGCTAGTTATTAATAGACAGAGACCATCGTAGCAGTGGGGGCTAGTTAGTTATTAATAGACAGAGACCATCGTAGCAGTGGGGGCTAGTTAGTGATTAATAGACAGAGACCATCGTAGCAGTGGGGGCTAGCTAGTTGTGGGACCCATAACTAAATTTGTCTTTTTTATTTCGTCTTGTTGACCATTTTAGTTATGGAATTGTCCTCTTTCAAAGTCAACAGCTTAAGACGCTTGTTCATGTTAACTAAGGGTAGTATGAAACATCGGCAAAATATTTGATAACTTTCGTAAGTTGAATGTATATTTTAGGTCATGTTGATAAATTATACTATAATTCATCGAATTGTACACAAGTTTTAAGGAAGTTTGTGCGTTAAATAGGAAAACGAACGCGACTCAGATTGAGTCGTTTATCTGTTAGCTTTTAAAGAACAAGTGGCTTTGACGTAAGACCAGAGAGACATTGTTTATAAAATCATTTGCATTATATTTCTAACAGAGTAAAAAAAAATTATTTCGAAGAGACTTTTCCATAATGCGTTCGAGATGGAATATAATGAATTATATAGAGTTAAATACTTTATCTGAAAAATGTAGATAGAAAAGAAAATTCAAAATTACACCGTTAATAAAAGTATCTACATGTATATTGCTATTGGTGTTACAGACAACTGTAAGTATTTGAATCTCTTGTTCATTCTGGGTGTTATGTATATAGTTTTGTGTATTGTGATTAGTACTGTCATTGTTGATCCCATGATAATTGGCTGTTTGAACTGATGGTGTTTTTTTTGTACGTGTTGTTCAAAGGACAAATTTATTATTTTTTTATACAGTTCTCCTTAATAGTTTGTTTTTATATCAAACTAATGCAGTGTCAATGGGTTCTTTAACCTTGTCACGGTGTGAAGTACGGATTGTTTCTTAATTAAGCCGCCATTTCTTTTATTTCTTTACAGGGATGGTATCTTTACATCTGAGCTCTTTACGATTTCTGAATTCGTCAACATTTTGGTTTAACAAATAAAAATAGTTTGTCTTCCCATTGTTCACGGCTTGACGTCGTTGGCTGTTTCCAAGTACAATGTATATAGATAAAATGACTTATGTGTTCACATACGTGTTTTGACCTGGTCTACGGCGAGCCTGTAGTAATCACATTATTCAATTAATTCTAAACAGAACGATTAAATACATTAATAACAGATCTACAAACTATTTAAGAAGACTCAAATATTCACAACATCAACAATTCTTATTTTCGAACAAAATTGTAACGTGATTTCTGATTGGTTGATTGGTGACGCGTTTACTCCTACTAAACGAATTGTGGTCAAATTCTAGCGTTTCTTGTTCGATTTCACGGGAACGGATCGGGCTATGAGCTTAGTTTGGTATAAATATACCTGAAGCCGCTGCAAACTTGTTGTAGTACTGATTTACAATTTGGCGTTTTGTGCAGGCGGTACACATTCACCGGAACGAAGAGTTATATGCCTTCTTATACGTGTATATACATTGTATATATCAGTTGAACGGTGTCGAATTCTCTTTTATTTAATGCAATGTTGGGTTAAATTGTGGTATTTTATATAGAATTTATTACAATTTTGCCATCACAGGTCCGTTACTACTGTCTGTGGGTCTACGCTGTCCTATAAGTACATAATTTATCGGGTTTTAAGAAATATGTCTCACAATAGTAGCATTATTAAACATGCGATTATTGCGTTCATGAATTATGGAATGGATTTTCTTGTAAAATCATTTCTTCAGGATCAAAAACGCCAACGTCTTTCATACTCCATTCTAGAATTTATTTGATAATCGCTTTAACTTTGTTTTTACCTCCAAGTTCAGAAACAATCAAGGCGCCGGATAAAACAACTTTGATGAGACTGTGCGGGTTTCACAAAACATCAATTGTTGTTAAGCAATTGTTGTTTTACCAGCTTGAACGTGCATGCGACGGAATGGGGTTTGAGTAGGGCCTTGATAGGGGTTTTGTAAGGCCTTGGTAGGGTCTTGGTAGGGGTTTTGTAGGGCCTTGGTAGGGGTTTTGTAGGGCCTTGGTAGAGGTCTTGGTAGAGGTCTTGGTAGATGCCTTGGTAGATGTCTTGGTAGAGGCCTTGGTAGAGGCCTTGGTAGGGTCTTGGTAGAGGTCTTGGTAGAGGTCTTGGTAGGGTCTTGGTAGAGGTCTTGGTAGAGGTCTTGGTAGAGGCCTTGGTAGAGGTCTTGGTAGAGGTCTTGGTAGGGTCTTGGTAGAGGTCTTGGTAGAGGTCTTGGTAGAGGTCTTGGTAGGGTCTTGGTAGGGTCTTGGTAGAGGCCTTGGTAGGGTCTTGGTAGAGGTCTTGGTAGAGGTCTTGGTAGAGGTCTTGGTAGAGGCCTTGGTAGAGGTCTTGGTAGAGGCCTTGGTAGAGGCCTTGGTAGGGTCTTGGTAGAGGCCTTGGTAGAGGTCTTGGTAGAGGCCTTGGTAGAGGCCTTGGTAGAGGTCTTGGTAGAGGTCTTGGTAGGGTCTTGGTAGAGGTCTTGGTAGAGGTCTTGGTAGAGGTCTTGGTAGAGGCCTTGGTAGAGGTCTTGGTAGAGGCCTTGGTAGAGGTCTTGGTAGAGGTCTTGGTAGAGGCCTTGGTAGGGTCTTGGTAGAGGTCTTGGTAGAGGCCTTGGTAGGGTCTTGGTAGAGGCCTTGGTAGAGGCCTTGGTAGAGGTCTTGGTAGAGGCCTTGGTAGAGGTCTTGGTAGAGGCCTTGGTAGAGGTCTTGGTAGAGGTCTTGGTAGAGGCCTTGGTAGAGGTCTTGGTAGAGGTCTTGGTAGAGGTCTTGGTAGAGGCCTTGGTAGAGGCCTTGGTAGAGGTTTTGGTAGAGGCCTTGGTAGAGGCCTTGGTAGAGGTCTTGGTAGAGGCCTTGGTAGAGGCCTTGGTAGAGGTCTTGGTAGAGGTCTTGGTAGAGGCCTTGGTAGAGGCCTTGATAGGGGTTTTGGTAGAGGTCTTGGTAGAGGCCTTGGTAGAGGCCTTGATAGGGGTTTTGGTAGAGGTCTTGGTAGAGGCCTTGGTAGAGGTCTTGGTAGAGGTCTTGGTAGAGGTCTTTGTAGAGGTCTTGGTAGAGGCCTTGGTAGAGGTCTTGGTAGAGGTCTTGGTAGAGGCCTTGATAGGGGTTTTGGTATTTTTTTTTGTAGGGTGGTCTTGGTAGGGGTTTCTGATAGGGTCTTATTAGGATCTTGGCGCCTCTATCTGGACTTATATCACTTTGTTCAAGATGTTAACATACTTATTGTCCGTTGCTTGATAGCGTGAGCGAAAGAGATTTGTCTATTTGCAAAAGACGGACACAAAGATGGTTGTGATAACTTTCTCTCCTGAACAAAAATAAATCAACCAGAAATGTATTCATTACACGATATTTGATCTTAAGTTTATGGACTTGAAATAATAGAATAGATCGGCACTGTACGATAATCACCATTTGTTCAGAGCATATCATCTTCCACATGCAGATCAAATTCTTGTTTTGTATTCAAGTAGTTCATTAATGATACAATTGTTATACAAATAAACCTGTGTTAGCGACCACCTCCGATAAAGGCCACTTTGTGACTAAAGGTCACTCAATTAAAACTGTCCTTCATCATTCCGAATAATATGCCCTCGAAATAAAGGTCACTTGTTGATAAAGGACATATTATGTCTTTCCCAAGACCAATCTTGCTAAAATCACGTAATTTTATCTTCTGTAGATGACTTTATATAACGATGGAAAAAGTTCGAACTCATTGTAATGATTATGTTTATGTTTTTCTGACATATTTCATTGTCTTATCTTATGCCCCAGTAGACTTCGAACACAATACGGTCTATTGTTAACTCAGTCATCCACAGGAATCAATCATTTAATTGTACGTAACACTTATACATATAATGATACGAACAATCATGGCTTTTGAATCAAAACAACAAAAACACAAGTCTAGATATGTTACATTGTAGTTAACACGTGATTGTGTATAATTTTGTTAATGGCCGTTAATTGGGTCATTAGCATCATTCCTAGATAATGAACAAAATGAAATTAAATCAGAGAAGCCGATTTAATTTGATAAAATTAACCGTAACCAACGGATATAACTTCATAGTACAACTTTGTCAATAACTGACAACACATAAGATGAAATACACACATACATATGTATATAAACACACTCACAAACACACACACACACCCCAACATACAACTACATACAAAAAATGTCGTTAATTTTTCTTACTCATACACATATACACACAAACCATCTACACTCAAACATCGGCATACACACTTACACACAATTTCGTACACACAAATCTCTACTCACAAACCATTACACATAAACCGTTATACATATAAAAATGTACCTATACAATCAAATGTGTGAACAAAGGCTATCCATGGGAAAGACAAACTGTGGCCTTTATTAACTACTGGTCTTCATTCGGAGGTCATTTTGTAATAAGTAATTAATGAGTTTTTTTTAAAAGAATGGCCTTTATTCACAGTGTGTCCTTTATTTGGAGGTGACCGCTAACACAAGTTTAACTGAATACACAAACCACTTCTCACAAACCTGTACGCACAAACCATTACACACATACTACTCGTAGTACTCATATACACGCAAACATTTAAACACGAACGTCTAAATACACCTTTAAACAAAAGTTTGGTGTATGATGGGATAAAAAAAACTATAAATATGAGTCGACTGTTACTATAAATAAGGGTCGACGGTTACTATAAATAAGGGTCGACTGTTACTATAAATAAGGGTCGACTGTTATTATAAATAAGGGTCGACTGTTATCATAAATAAGAGTCGACTGTTACTATAAATAAGGGTCGACTGTTACTATAAATAAGGGTCGACTGTTATTATAAATAAGAGTCGACTGTTATTATAAATAAGGGTCGACTGTTACTATAAATAAGGGTCGACTGTTATTATAAATAAGGGTCGACTGTTACTATAAATAAGGGTCGACTGTTATTATAAATAAGGGTCGACTGTTACTATAAATAAGGGCAGACTGTTACTATAAATAAGGGTCGACTGTTATTATAAATAAGGGTCGACTGTTACTATAAATAAGGGCCGACTGTTACTATAAATAAGGGTCAACTGTTTTGTAAAGCCATTTCTAGATTTCCTGAATTCCTCGTTTTTAATGTTTCGCTTCAATTTTACGGGCTTGATTGAATAAATAGCAGAACTACATTTAATACATATAGAATATGTTCATGTGTTGTTAATATGACAGCACAATCTGTCATCAGGACCTCACAGATGTAACATCTCATAATAAAGAATATCTTTAAGATCTCTCATGGGCACAGAAAACACGTTTTTTACGAGTTCCATGACACAGATAGTCTGATATCTTCTAATGTTGGTATCATTCATTTAATGACTTTGCCAGCCAGACAGCTAGCTGTTAACAGAAACCCAGCAACTCAAAATAACGAAACAATAAAATAAAAAAACCCCAAAAAACCCGAACAATTAATTTTTTTCAAGACTTCTAGATTGTAGAAGTGTTATATATATATCGATCACTGCAAACGGATCGAAAACTGTATAAATAATGATATCTGTATAAAGTGTACTTACGTTTTATTGGTAGTTCGCTGAGCAAACGAAACGTTTCCTTTCTTTAGAGCACAAATGAATACTTCCTATCTGTCGATAAGTAACACTGGCGATATCCAAGTCTCCTGCTAATACTCTTCTTTCTGGCCTCGCATCTTTTATCGATCTTAACGGTCTCCACGAAACTTCAAGATTTTTCATCATATATAAATCAACTGACAGTCTTATTTGCCACCTGATTACCGACATTAAACTAAACACTGGTGACACTGTTGACATCTACCGACCTTAAAACTTTAATTAAAGATGCAATGATTGTATCTCAATGTGTTTTGATTTTAACAGCCGGCGATAATTATCGTTATAAACCTCATTCTCGCAGTCCCGGATTGGATCCTCGGTTGGTCCCGGATGAGTGGTCCGGGAGAAACCTTGTCAAACCGAAAGTACAACCCAAAAGCATTTTCTTCAGTTGTTGTAGTTTTTGCAGAGTATTCTCCTATACTTAATGTTTAATTCATTGTCGCAGCAACTATGCTAGAAGCAGACATACCCCGTGTTGAACAGTAGATCTTCCCTAGCTACTGGACATGTTCCTGTCATGTAGTTGTTTCCGTTTCCCGAGCTGTGATAGACTGGTATTTTACAAGTTAGAGATTTTCACCACTCGTGTTCATTGAGGACCATAAAAGTTATGTAGATAGTGCGTTAATTGTTTACATAATTATTTTAAACACGATTATATAGCAGTGTTTGTTATGACCCATGTGTACATATGGCAGTTATACAGAGGTTGGTCATTGTCATAGTCAATTGGAACTCCTCGGCGTTTCTCTAAAGAAAATGCCTCGGACATAATGAACAGGCTGCTATATTGTTTTTTTCACGGGCTACATTTCCATCATGGCTGACCCTGGGAATCCATCGATAGAAACATGTTTCTCTTGCAATGGGAACTTGATGTCCATTTTACCCATTGCGAACAAAAAACATGTTTGTAAGAATGCCATTCCGATAATGATTCTTGAAAACGGGTACCTAGTGTTGAAAAGGTAGTGACCGGAAACCACGTACATAGTATCCAAAATCAGTAACCCTACATTTATGCACGAGGCGTATTTTTCAGTGACGGTACTGTCCGAGTAGTTACGACTAGGTAAATACTAAATAGCGGCCTTTGTTCACACGATGTGGTCGTAAAATACAACTTATTGTACATTATTTCTTATATATAACCTCTGTTTCCATGTAATATAGTTTTAGCTTTGTCTTAGACCTTGAATACATTCCGAAAGAAGTAGGAATTGAAAGATCGTTTTATTTTCAAAGAAGAACGGTTATCTGGGAGTCCGTTTATCAAGGGTTTTACTATAACTGACTTCTGAATTCTGTTAAGAATATAGAACTCAGTCATATGTCAGCGTTTTAAATATATCATTTGAATATTGTATGAACTTACATTCACGGTACCATTTCGTGAAACACAATAACTCTGTAAGAGATTTAAACCAATTCCCGAGCGACGTTGTTAAATTAAAACGCTACTCTTGAAATGAGTTGGGTAAATTATTATGTAAAACTAGTTTCAATAATGTTATTGCTTTTGTTTTATTTATTTACTTAACATTATACAGAATTATTTTTTTAATTAAAAAGCGAGAGCGTCGTGACACACGTTTAAGAACTTAGTTACGGCTTTAATTTTCAGAAAATCCAGTTTACATGGGGTTTACTGTAATTTGTTCGTAGAAATTATTTTTTAAAAGTTCCTAGTGTTTGCATTTTTCTAAGAATTTCAGAACTGAATTGCACATGGAACGAATGGATTTTCGTATAACGATATGCAAAACTACACTTGCACCATAGAATTGTGAACAAAAGCAGCTAAGTTAATAAACTTCACTTTGGGTATTATTATTTTAGAAATGACTATACTGTAATGACAATAACCTAATTGAATCAGCTGGTTCATAACATGATAATGGTGAATTCAATTAAGCGTTGTCAAATACCAGCAGGAATTCTCTTGAATTTGAAACAACAAGTGAATGACTTTGAATAAGATGGACTATTTTTATTGAAGGCTTTCGGATCTCTACTCCAAATTTTCTGATGTATTTGCTCCAAAATGTTGATATTACAAAAAAGTAATCCCCGATTGTCATTATTTATTTGATAGTTACCTCGGATACTATAATTCATTTTACGACATTTTAAAAAAAAATAGAGTTGTTGCCCTTGTTGGAAATGAAAAAAATATAGATTTCTTTAGATATTGAATTATATTGATGTTGTGTAATTGCATCTTTTTAATGAGTTTTCATTGAAATTGATGTTCTTATGTCTTTAATATTTGAAAAATGTGTTAACCCAATAGACATCAATGTTTTAATTCCCTCGAAGGAATGTCATTGTTTAAAAACCTCATGGTAGATAATTTTCTATCATGGAAGCCTATAAGAATTATAGAAAAAACATTTACAAAATCTGTCTGGCCTATTTTGAGCTAATACTTTGAGTGTTAAGATCCTAATACTTTAAGTGTATAAAGCTATATCTGACAGTCCTATTAATCACAGAATCATTGTTTGTATGTGATAAGAATCATACCCAAGTACTTAAATTTAAATAATGAATATTGGAAGCGATCTGTTAATATTGATAAGCAACTTCAAATAGAAAATTCAAGGGAGATTACTCGGAAATAAAAGTCAACAAAACAAAAAAATATTTTCAATGTTTAATCTGGCATAATTTTCCTGTTTCCAAGGTAAAATACATTTTTGTTTTTAATTTTTGTAAAAACGAGCTTGTCATACATGTATTTGAATTCAGTAAACGCTGTTTGAATAAACCAGAAATAAATTAATCTCTTTTACCAGTCAAAATCGGTTGGTGGGTCGAAAACTTTTTTCTATTTATTTTGTAAATAGTTAATGCATTTCATGCTTTGCAGGACTGATTCGTCATCAAATGTGTTCGTATGGATTTGGCTACTATAAGAATGTCTGACAGGTAACGGGAAACACGACTAATTTCTGGGGTTACCATGATTCCGAATGCCTTGTCACATTCTGCGACTTCCAAAATAAATATTTGAAACATTTAAAGTAAAAGTTAATGGTTATGTGATGGCAAAACCTCATTATCATATTTCCATGGAAACGACGTCTTTTCCAATTGATGTAAATAAGTACACCTATTGCGATGAAATAATTTTCTTTGAGTGTTTTCATCAATTAAGTTACATCCTTATGTTAGATTGCCATCAGTTCTTAGGTATGTTTCCCTGTAGTCATTCACCCTCTGTCGCTGTTTAACACGCAAAT
Source organism: Lutraria lutraria (assembly GCA_964023205.1). NCBI lineage: Eukaryota > Metazoa > Mollusca > Bivalvia > Venerida > Mactridae > Lutraria > Lutraria lutraria. The sequence goes on from OZ026844.1 coordinate 35,244,210, forward strand.
TATCAATCATCTTAAATGTATGATAATAATAAAAATACATTTTGCTGTATCTGGCACATTTTTAACATAAAACTCGATACCATGCAGCATATCAAGTAATTTGTCCTTTAATTATCTTAGACTTTCTGGGTCACCAGGTTTTTCTCATATTAAAACACATAACAATGTACTATTGATTAACGTATCGAATTCTGTTTGTTGATGATGACTAATATAAAGATAATACTACATGTATATTAACAAATTTTCCATATTATTTGTATCGCTTCGTTTTTTTCTGTCCCGCTTAATTACTAATTAGTATGTATGGCATGTATTACGTCATACATACTTGTAAGACGTCATGAGAGAATCGAAATAATCTTAAGTATAAATTTTCCACAATGAATAATGTAAGCTATAGTTTTCAATAGTTAATGCGCCTTGGTCACAAATTTGTACTAAACAAAGGTAATTAAACAACATCTTTCAGTAATATGCAATTTATTACATACGAGCATGCGTGAACACGCACGTGGACTTGTTATAAAGTGTCGAGTTCTTTTACAACGTTAATTAATAGGGGAAGTATTCCACAAAAAGGGTATAAACAGACAATGAATTGTTTGCAATATCGAACCTGTCTCTAAATAATTCAAATTTTCTCTCTTGTCACGAAAATCAGACGAAATCCAATAGCTTTACTTTCTTTGATCTATCTATGTATAATACCGATCATCTTTTGATGTCTCCTCTCTGTGAAAATCAATTGTTTATTACAAATTGCCTTTGGTTAGCTTGTGTGCACTGTCGGCATGTTTTTAGTATCTATTAGATCAGATAAAATTCTTCAGAGGACCAGATCACCATTCCCTGGCTTGACATGTCATGTCATTATTTGTTCAAAGAAAAGCTATAAAATTAAGTCTGTACTGGTCGTGTGTGCATTAATACAAAACTTAGCAAATTAATGGTATAATTAAAATCTTGTTTTAACGTGTGGGATGTTGGGGAAAATTAACGGTATGTTCGCGATAGTCAGAATACAGCTAATATATTGTGTATGAAAGATCAGTTGATCTAAGTTAGAAGTTTTTTGAAGTTTTTTAAACATTTTTTTTGTTAATACTAGTTACATGTATATGTATCTTGTAAGTTTTCTATGGTTGATATTTTCATAAACCGTAAAAGCACATTTAAATACAAGTATCAGTATCAAAGTCCCTTAATTAATATCAGTACAACCTGATTATAATACTATGTTCATTTTTATGTCTCATATATGTCTATATATCCAACCATATTCAACATTATAAACAATGGGATTTTATGTAGATTTCTGCTCATAGCTATTTTGGCTGAAAAAAAGATGTGCAAACAAATATTGACATTTTAAAAATATCTGTTAATGATTTGTTTGAACTATTAATATATCCCAAATAGCTCGACTTCTTTGAAAGATATCATGCTATACGATATAACAAATATATTACATAACACTTGTGTAGAATGACTCACTGTAAACTAATTATTATTCCACGACAAAAAAAATTTCCTACATTCAAATGTCTAGATATTGATTTTTTCATATCTGTTGAAAACGAACAGTCTATATCGCCTAGAAACCAATTATTTCGATTTACAAACTTGAATATTTTGGATTTATCGAATGAAATACATAAAACATCTAAACGCCATCAATGCTTGTCTGATGTGTGTATATAAGGAGTTTTTGTGATGACATCAGTTGTATTTGATGATCATTTTTCATGTAGGATCTATATACCGTTATATTCATGCCAAGAAATTATTGCTTAGGCTCTAACTTAATACATATTTGGTTTACGGATACTCTACCGTTTATCACCCCAAAAGGCATCTTTGATAAAACGTTTGTTTCGTTCTTTGACTGAGCTTTTCGTCTTTAGTAGAAATATATACATCCACGTATTATTAGCGTAACCGGAAACCAAACTATTTAGAACTAAGAATGATTAAGAAGGATTACCTGCCCCTATAACTGCTAAACAAAAGTACTATTACGCAACGCCAGGAACCAGGACAAAGAACATAAACAATGGTACAATTGGTGTCTCTAGTAAATCACGAAGGAATAAAGAAATTTAGCAAATGAAAACAAACTACGGTCACATCGATGTCCAACTTACATACAAATGCATATATATATAATGGGATGGTAGCTGAAGAGAAATTACTTCTGCGTTGAATAAGACCAGGCTTTTAAAAATCAAGTCAAAACTTGATGAACACTACTGGTGTATTTTTTCGTGATTTCTTTTACTGTATACTTATTTTAGATGGTGAAAACAATATTTTTGCTGTTATAAAACATGTTATAAAATTTGTAGTATTTAACAGTGTTTCAGAGTATAAAAAGAATTCCTGGGAAGTAGATGGTCTGGGTAGGGTGGGGGGGGGGGCGTTCACACACCACCGGTAGCCTGTGTTTGTATATAGATGTGGTGTATTTATTAAGATGAACTTTAGATGAAATGTTGAAAACGCTCCGAGAAAAAGTGGTTGGTTTAATGAGTCGATCATCACTTTGAGGTGGCCGCTGGGTAAAGTTTTACTGTAAATTGTTCAATGTACTTAATTAGTCCTCTTCTGTTACTAATACGTTATGTTTCCCATTGCAGACTCTGTAGACTAATGTTCAATGTTCTCACAGGAGGAGATCTACAATATTGTTCTAGAAGCAGACTGATCATAAAATTGTAAAGCTAAATATAGTAAGTATTCTTAAAACAAAGTCAAGGAGGATCTGATCAAGTCATCAACATAGTGTATTCACCTTCCACCAGTCAGTAATAGTGATTTTAACACTTAAATGACTTTAAATCCTCGTTTTATTACACTCTCATGTATTTTAATTGTTGTTCACCTTGTTATTTCTCATCCTAAAAACTCAAATCAAATTAACTGGTGATTATTTCCGGCGTAAATCCTTCTTTGGAAACTCTAATTGCTCATTTATTTTGATAAAGGTGCACAGACTAGTTCGTAATTACAACGACACCGCTTAAGATGAAGATATAGAGAGTGAAGAAGAACAACGAATCTTTAGATTGTAGGATTTTTGAAGGAAATGTCTGTTCTATCGATGAGATGGAAATTTAAACGTCAACTAAAATACCCACCCAATAAACCTCCAAACCATTCCTTTGGATACGGAGAGGAACTCGAACGTGGAAACGACGTTTTATAGAGGTAGGTGGCAGATGAACACTATTATTTATCCCCCGCTGAAAGGCGAGGGGATATGGCAGTAACCGTTATTTCGTCCGTCCGTCCGTACTGAACTGTTCCCCAGAGCACAATTCCAAAATCATTTAAGATAATTATTTAAAACCAGACATAAATTTACGGTAGAGTTAAAGACCCTACCCTTTCCTTTCGGAGTTAAACTCCTTACCTTGCTTTACATATTATATTTGTCTAGAGCTTAACTCCAACACCTTTTAAGGTTTTAAATAATGGTTTGAGAGAATTAAGTGGAAGGACATAGCCCAGGATCATAACTCAATCGTATTTGCATAATTTCAATGTAACATTTTGTCAGCTTCATAACCGTGTCAGATATCAATACGAAACGTATGTTAAAGTTGGATCGAAATCGGTACAAGTACAGGGAACTCAACCTTATCTGTTTTTAGTTATTGTCCTTTAAATGTTATTAGAGGGTAGACATAAGGAGTTCAGAATTTGAGACATGTTGCCCTACCTTAACTATTTTTATCTAATTGACTTTTCTTCATTTTCAATGAAATATTTGAATTAAACTAGTAAATCAATGCATTGTTATATTTCGGTTTCTGCTCAAAATTAATGACGAGAAATAATTCTAAAACGTTTAACGTGTCATGTTACTTAGTTTATATAATGCAGTAAAACCTGGGTTACCATGGTAACTGTGACTATAGGTCACCATGGTAACAAAGAGCTCTAATTACCACACAAGATTTATGAAGTTGACCAATATTATCCTTCAAATGAAGGCCAACTCAGTAAAGCCATGCATAAAGTATGTCATCTCTTCCAATGGTGGACAAAATGCACATTTTTCACTGTACAGCTCTTATTATGAAATACACACAAAGTCATTAACTTAGACAGATGATACTTGAAACTACTCTTGTCGTTTTTATTTTTGTTAGTTATGAAACATTATTATCAACACACTGGAATTAAGACATTTCACAGCGGAAGCAATTATTGACGCCAAGTTAGGTTACATTTTAATTGTCATTTCAAACTAGTTTATTGACGATTAAAATGTAACGTAACTTGGCGTCGTGACCTATCTTAATTGAGAACGATGCTTTACAGTAATCATACAATAGGGGTGCGTATTTACTTGATAAAAAAAGTTCCAGAATTTATTAGATCAGGCGAATATAGCTTCAATGATGCTGTTTACCTTATCATTTAACTATTATAACTGTATATTGATTTATTTATTTCAAAGCTTTAGATTGGTTATGTTTGCTGATAATTTGTGCGGTAACTAAAAACTTTATCTTCCTTTTATTTAAAAATAAAACTTTGTAAAATCAATTATATATACTAGTAGTATCCATTCTACAATGAGAACGGGAATAGTCTGTGGAACTTTAAAAAATGAATTCCCGCTCAGGAAATACTGTATATGAATGTTCAATTATTCCTTTAAATCTCTAAAAATGTTAAATAACGTTTCGGCGAGGGCTAAAATGGAACATGTTCAAGAAAGAATCAGAGAAATCGAACATGCCTATTAATAAATACTGCAGTTGCTGTTCTTGAATTAAAGCCCCATTAGCTTTTTGCTGTAGAAAAATATATGCAAAAACATTTAATTGCTGATATCGTCCCGACGAAACAAGCCCTTTTTCATCTGAAAACACTCATTTCACTGTGATTTTTCCTTTTGTAAACTTGAAATATGTAGGGCGCGTGACGTCACTTTACTACGTGTGCATAGCATGACTGTGGAAAAACACAGGTGTTCTACAAATAGTATTTATTTCAAAGATATTGAAAAAAATACGATAGTGGTTTCGGAAACATTTTTTCTTGCTATGAAGTACGCACGGGAGGAAAACAAACCGGATTCCTCTGTTATAGAACAAACAGAAACTATTAGGACCAATACATTTATAAGCTTATGGGACTTTAAAAAAAAGATCAATCGTTTAATCAAACTGTACATGTGGTTGTTAGTCGAGAATTGGCTTCAACAACGTCGTCAGCAAGTTTATCCACCTAGACAAAATGTATAATCATTTATTCTATCATGTATTTATGTCACAAGACAATATTTCGGGTTTTCTCCTGTTTAATGTCAAAGTAAACGAAACTGTTGCTTCACGTCATGTCTCATTCAGTTCTTTTATGGAATATGAAGGAAAAAAGCCGTAAAAATATGTAATGTTTAAATTTAATTAGTGGGGATCAGTAAGCGAGTCGTTAGTTTGTTGGCAATTCATAGAAAAAAACTAAAACAAGATCGCTGGATTTTATGACAAAAGTAGGGAACCCTGTTTTGTGATATATAATTGCATACTTTTAGAAAAGTATCTGGAAACTCATGATGCAGTATTATCGACACTTTTGTAACAATCTATTCAAGTTTGAGTTAATAACTTTCTCAGAAAACGGTCAAATATCAGGAAACGCTAATGAATGCATTAAATAGGAATTAAAATTAGTGATGATTTCAGATTACAGGCACTAGTATAGCACCATGTACATGTATTTTGTTAATTAGACCAAATTCAAACGAATCGTCGCAGTAAGAACAAATATAAACATACACAAATCATAACAATATAACATAACAACCGACATTATTCTATAAGTTTATTCGTTTAACAAGCATACGTAACTCTATGTCAGAATATGCGCTATGCTTTGCGTAGTATAAACGTTGCACATATAATACACATATTTCATATATTAATTGTTCTATGACCTAACAGTTTTGATACAAAATAGACTGTAAACTGTAAATCTATACTCACTATCGACATGTTTTGTAAGCATTGTATTTGATTCAATGTTATAAAATGACCAAAGTACTGACTAAGCTCTAGTAACCACATTATCTAATGTCTTTTTAAAAGAATTTAGAAGCATTTTTCCTGACAGTTTGCTTGTCATTGGTTAAATTGTGCTGAGATGATTGACATCGCATTTAAACTGTTCCAACTTTGCACTGTGTGTTTTATATATTTGGGATAGATCTTTCAGTATCCAAACTTAGCACAATACTTCCGTAAGATTTTAAATGGATTTTCGAATTAATATCTAGAAGTTCGTTAGAAGACTCAATAAATGTCACAGAATTGTTTCTCTTGTAAGGAATTTTGAAATTTACAACTTTCCCGAAGTTCTTAAATTTTGCTGATTTTCGCCAAACCTAAACTGGAATGGTAGAAGTGTGTGGTCGCTTATATCCTTTACTTAATATGTTTTTAAGGCGTATTTTGTGCTTATACAAAAAGGCAAACACCACAGATAAAAACAACATATAAACAGTTAGAATGATAAAAGCGATTGTGTCTGATTTAGAAGACGTATCTATGCATAGATTTATTGTTCCAGTTAGTATATTTGCTAATACGAAGAAGAATAGACCATTGTAATTAATAGCTTCTAGCAAAATGTTGTTTCTCTCTGGTCTTCGATCGTCGATTTCTGAAAACGAGAAATAACGATCAAATAAACAAATAGCTATAACAGTCATGCCATATATAGACCAACTCTAGATGGGATAGTTTTCTTTGAAGAATGAGCGTTCGAGGCACCAACATCCCTCGTTACTGGCGATATGCATTTTATATTAAATTTTGAACCATTGCGATTTACTGTTCGTTTAAGTCATAATACACGTATTCGACAATCGTACAGCCCCTGAGCGCATTGGAGTATTGTTTATGAAAACAAATAATATATGTTTAGCATGCTTTGTTGTTATGAAATTGACAGCAAACAAAAATGCTATCGATATACTTAGTCTAGTAGATCATTTGATCGACAAAACGTACAAACTTAAAACAAACATACCTGAACGTGTTGATGCTGTGGTAAAGTGCTTGACGAAACCAATAAGAATGACGAATAACAAACCCAAACAAAGTGTTGAAGTGGAGACCCAAATCTGAAACAAATTCACCGAGACAATATTAAATTATGAACCTGACACTCAGCTGACGATATGATGACACATGAATCGTTGGTAAACACTGCTTCGCCAAAATGCTGGTATGGACTGCGACAACATCCGACTTTTCATACAACTTCATTCGTGAAGTACAGATGTCATAAAAAATATACTTAGTATTCTTTTTCCTAACTTTGTTGTTATGGTAGTAAAACATGTCCTAAAATTGGATATGGAATCGTTTGCACGGGGCTTGTTTAAATGTCAGACACCCTGCAAATACTATTTTAGATAAATTTCCATTGTATCATACCAACGATCATGGAACATTATGTATTTATTATGTATTTTTGGACAGAAAAAGTCGTATTTTGATGATTATACATACCACAAATAACATATAAGACATATTCGCTAGTTTTCTTGCTGGTCGTTGAATGCTTTTAAAAACCTCCAACAATATCAGCGAAGAATAACAAATGACAATCATTAGTAACAGTAACACCGTGTGATCCAGTAGGGTTTCCCTGTTAAAAAAGAAAATGCAGTAAATATTTGTGAGTTTCTACAGACCTAAAGATTTACGTTATTTTAAACCACGATTGTCTGTATTGTCCAATAAAATCGTTGTATTTCACAAGTCTAATTAATTAGTATTAACGATCTCTGGATTTACCCGTGGTCTAAGTCAGATTTATATGGAGTGGACAAAATCTTCTAAGGTTCTAACTCGTGAAGACGTTCTCCACTTTATGAAGACCTATCCCCTTTCCTATATTCATAGCTATGAACTAACGAATGGCGTGTTTCGGGAAAAATAAAACGCTTCACTTCTACTCGATGTCCGAGTTCACGAGTAACAATGATTGTATCATATGGAGACCACCTGTTCAGCTGGATACTGAAGTGAGCTGATTATCAAATCGAAGTATGGAAGAAATGTCATTAAGCGATTGAACTATTTATCTCAAATCGCAAATAGTTGATAATTTGAAAGAAAGACGACTCAATAAGTGCTTCAAACTTAACAAGGAACAACTACGGAGAAATACAGCCAAATAATAACCCAACAAACCAACCAAAAGGATGAAAGAACGAACAAAATCTTTGGAATATACCAAAGAACTAAGAATCGAATTCAAGAACTAAAATCCGACCTTAGAATTTAAGAACGATAAAAACACTATATAGATCGATGGAAACGAGCTGATGACGGTCAGATTTAATGAATGAATGAAATAATCAGTCTGTAAGTAAGTCGTTTGTTCGTCCTTACCGTCGCTTCATCAAGAAAGCTCCAATTTCAACACCTATAAAATATAAAGCAAGGAACCCGATAGATGATACAATTCCTTCTCTGTTGGCGTCTAGGAAGCCGTCACGAGACCCTTTTCCATCATAACCATAAATAACCCACTTATGAAATGACGGCACTAGGAGAAAATATTGATGTAAGCATATGATAGTTGGTCCCAAATATTGCCGTAAACGTCTTGGCGTCACGTGGAAGATCAATGTGGAACAGAACTGAAAAAGGAAATCAAAATAACGGCAAGATAAACTCCTGATATTACTGAATGGTGATAGGACGCGACGTATGGTGGTGCTTTGCAGCATGAAGACATTGGTTTAGTCCTCAAACCACTTTCAGGAACGAGAGCTTGAACAATAGAACAATAAATAGAAGGTCAGTTTTAAGCCTTGATAAAAAAAGGAAAGCAACTACGATATTACATTTCAATTTAGGTCCATCAGTTCAGTTATTTTCTTTGAGTAAACAATTACTGTTAATGTACAGTAGATACTGAGTGTACTCATTCATTTTCTATCTATGTATTACTTCCCTATGTGGAAATGTAGTTTGTTCTTATATATATATATTGAATTTTGGATTCGGACTTTGTCTGAATACAGTTGAAGAGATCCAGATAATTAGCCCGGCTGGCAAGGTAACCAATGACTCCGAAAAGTCAGATCTTACTGCCTAATGATGAAGAATAATGTGAATTAATTTCACTGTATAACAATCACAAAAATTGACCATCCCTTGGCAATGATTCTCACCTTTACAAAGGCTAGAGTGAAGTAGAAGTTCCAGTGTACACCATAATCATGGATGGGCACGTGATAACCAATAGTCAATAACAGCAAATACCTTAGCACGCCCAACAGAAGCAAAGGTGTGGTTTCTTTTATCGTCTGAGCAAGGACACTCCTGAAACTGTTTCAGAATACATGATAATGATTTTTTCCAACTTTCCCGTAACCTATATGATAGTTTCAAGTTAGCCCTTGTTTCTTCCTGCAAGTGAAGCCACAAAGAATAATTATGAATTATGAAGTTTTAAGTTACTATGTCCCTTGAAGATTATTTGTGTAATTTATTGATTAACTGGTTAAAGTTATGTTACGCTATTATTACAATGTCGTGACTGTGAGATATAAAGAGAACAACAATAGAACGACAAACCAGCTGTCAAATTTTCGTAAAGTGACCTGAATCAGAGCTGGAAACAATCCCTATCATGCTCAAATAGTTTAAAATACTAAATGTTGTTAAATTTATGCGTTTGGACCCATTGATACAAACTTACCTTTTCGTTATTACTAAGCCACGCGCTTCGGGAGAAACAATAGCATTGGCTAGCATGAAAAATCCCAGACCTGTGTCCATTAACGAATTGCCGTATATCCGTGACTTGTAGAAATACTTCGGGTATATTTTAAAGTCCACAGCAAGTATTGACAGTGCTGTTATTATATTGGTATATGATCGGAAACCAGTTATTGCGAGCTTGATGTCCACTTTGGCATCTAAAAATGACTTAGCTGGTTTCATGTCTTTAGATTTGTTGCGCAGACCGGTGACCAGGGCAAAAGTCATACAGCAGCAGGCGATGATTAGAAATTGATAGGCTCTTGTGTTCCATAGCGTTATAACGAGTTGGGCTGGTAGTATGGTCAGACAGAAATCAACCATTAGTGTAATCCTGCAAATAGACGGCATAATAATCACAGATACAGGACTTTTGTTTGTATGATTTTCACGTGTAAAGTCTAATTTTCGGTCATTCACCAGAAACATAAAAAAAAAATTTCTCGCAGAAATGAGGTTGTTTGAAATTACCACTAATATATTTTCTGGTAGTCACAAGTATAAATGGATCTTCTTCGAAATGCAAATCATTTATCTTATGACGCTGGGTAATGTTTAATTAGGATTTGGCACGAAAATAAGATATATATTTACAGGTTTTGAACTAGAATGGACTAAATGAAGTCTGAATGTCGTTGTGAGCACCCATATTGTTTGTCAACAAGGCAAGTTTTTCCAAAATTATAAACAATACAGGCCTTTGTGTAAAAATGTCGAAATGCAGTTATCTAGCCATGGGTTTCCGAGTACGCACGTGTAAAGATAATGACCATGATTGACGTATTGGATGTTTTATATTTGGTCAGGCGAGAAATTCATTTCCGTTTTCAAGCCACCTCGAGTGACTGCGTCGTACGGTTTTACCATAAAATTGTCCACCAACAGGCAATATCTTTACATGTGCGTACTCGGAAAACCCAAAGCTAACTTACTGCTTTTCGATATTTTTATACAAAGGCCTGTATTCTTCAAAATTTTGGAAAACTTACCCTGTTGACATAAAATATGGGTGCTCACAACGAGGACAGAAGTTCTCACAACATTTTTGCCGAAGGATATACATGTATTACACTCGTTATGAGTTACACGGGCGTGATAATGATTGTTAAAACCTGAAATGCTAACACGGACCAAAACACACTTATCATATAATTATAAACGTATATATATATTTATGATAAAAGTGTTTTCGGTCCGTGCAACGTGCTAAAACTGGAACTTATGCAATTTTAAAAGCTTAATAATATGTCTTGCTTGTAAATTGGATTCGTTCACATTAAGTATACTGTGTAGGCCTACTTGTTAATCTACTGTGAAAGTATAAACATATTGTTAGATTGTACGATAACCATGTAATAATTAGTATACATGTATTAATAAGTATCGACTAGACGGCTTGAAAGATTAATCGGTATTGTAACAGTGAACTTCATATTCTAAAGGTCAAGCGAATAAGCTTAATTTCAGTCGGTGGTGAAGTGAATTTCAACTACATTGGACGCAGGGGTGCCGTGCACGCTTAACTGAAAATCTTTCCATTCATAAGTTCCTATATCTTGTAACCATTTGATTGTAGAAATACTTTATTATTAATTAAATCATTTTCTGAACTACTATCAACATTGACACGACGTACTGGTTTACCGGTAAACCTTGAAATGCATGAAACAGGCAAAGGATTTGTTTATTATAATGTCAACCCTATTGAAAGGGTCAGCCAAGTTGGCTTATGAGCCACCTATCTTTTGTGCGCATGCACAGTACCTCATGTATCCCTTCTCCTTTTGCCGATCGCCTGGCTAAGATGGACCTACGGAAACCATTATTTAACTATCTGGCGCTTATCAAAGTACCGCCTCAGTTCCAACCCAGTCTCCACTGGGGTTAGAACCTTCGATCTCCTGCTCCGAAAGCGGACACCCTAATCACTCGCCCACGGTTGACATAAATACCAGACCGCCGTACCGCTTGTCTGTATCGGGTTTTCGCGGTTTTATTATCACCCTATTTGATAGGCGCTTGCTTTCTCACATTTCTGTATCAATCCAAGCTTTCGTAAAATCACACTTTAATGATGGCAGACAATACATGTATATATTTGATTTTATAATGTTTGATGTTTTTTACAAAGCTAGTCAAATGATTTCGGTACATCATTACAACCTGGGACCAACATACATACACGCTGGTTCCAGGTTGCTACATTTTCGTTTAAGTAAATTTCTAACATATATTTTAGCCCTATTTACTCTGTACCGGATATGATCCCCGGATGGTCCCGGATGAGTAGTCCGGGAGAAACCCTGTCAAACCGGAAGAACCAATGATTACCGGGTAAAAATTAAGAACCGGCTGAATCCTAGAAATCCCGGGGCAGAACCGAGGCAGATCGTGGGTTGTTCCCTGGGGTTATCGTCAAGGATAATTTTGGTGAGCACTCCATGCTCCATAGATCTGTCGTGAGATTTTGTCTTACGAATGCTTACCAGAATGAAGGGCTGTCAAAAAGTGCTGATCCGCTGTAAAGTTCAGCCAGGACGTTCCGCATTAATCCGGGACACACGGCTGACACGATCACCAATGCAATAAATTCCGGAGAGGCAAGCTCGTGACCTGTTTCAACGTAAACATAAGCTTCCACATCTGTCTTATTTCTCGGCATAATGTATTTCTGCTGACACCAAACTTTTTCTCAAAATTTATATCACCTTTTCCAACTGAATGTTTCCATGTAAAATACGCTTAACCATTCCATTGTAGAACTTCATATAATGAAATAATGATGTAAAATATAAAACTGATTTACACATTCTATCACTTCAATAAGCAAGTACAGCTGTTTTATTCGCGCATAAAATTAAGAAAAACACTCGAAAATATGCCTAAAAATCACTTTAAAACCATTTAAGACCTGAATAAGGCTGAAAATCTGTTTTGACTTACGTGAAGTTAAAATTGTCATTGTTGTTATAAGATAATAAAACCATTCAACATGTCATTTCTGTCGCGCGATAAAACGTATAGTATTAAGTCGTATATTCACAGTGAACTTTCAATATGTGAACACTCATTCACCAAATCAACCAAGATTAAATAATTTTTAATAATTCCATTTAAGAATGAATGGGGTATTAGATACGTTTTGAATAATAATACAATAGGTATGCCCATGTAATCTTATAACAAAAAAATACGTCTGACCTTCCTCTGTAAGCTTGTCACGTATTACAAAATATGTATATTTAATTTATTCAATTGTCTCTGAGATACCATAGCTTAACTTTGGGTACTTACATTTAGATGACGAAACATTTTAACATAGAGATATCACGTACCGTCTTAATGTTATGACAAGTTTAGGACACACAGAAATATTGAGGTGCTCTTAATTAGTTCATATTAAGAGAATTATAAATAACAGGTCCGACCTACTGTAACTACCGTTTTAACTGGGAGTGCAGATGTTTACATGACCGTTTTTTATTTGGGGCATACTCCCGGGGGAGGGTAGGGTCCAGATATCTGACACTATAGCATTTAACTATGGCTTGACAGACAAAATGTTCAAGCAGTTCGTCTGTAAACTCCGTACGTCGTAATGGCCACGGTGCGAACCTAAACCTCTGGCCTTCATTATCACTTTGTAATGGTGTTAATCAGCAATGTTCGTATGTGAGAACACAAGAAGGAATGGCCAATTCTTTAAGAGTCTTTTATGGCAACAGTAGAAGAAATTTACAGAAAAAACAGACAGTTCAAAATTTTTGTTTCTAAACATCGGAGGCGACTCGTTAAAGAATCTCGATTTTTGTACTTCCCTGGACCCTCACGTTCTAAGGTAAGCTGTTTTTATTAAACAATATAATTTATAATAAAACCAGACAATAAGAATACAATTGTAAATGTTTTAGTTTGTATACTACCACATTCATGGAAGTTTACAATAAATTCTGACGCATATTTGAACACTTCTTACTGCAATTATGTCGCTATAAAGTTTTCTAAAACTTTCATATTTGTAACCATTATATACAGTAAGTGTTGGTTTAACGGATAAAATGTATGACATATAGCGTCTATAAAACAATAATTGTAACATTTGCTTATAAGTCGAATTATAAAGAAGACGGAAATACAACTCAAAGTGTTACTTTAGAATGTTTTGTCAACCCTGCCCCCAATTTTCGTCAAATATCTTTAAACCTATGAGGTCGATAGGTCGGTAGAACCTTTTTATGCCCCCGCCATTCGAAATGGCGGAAGGGTATAACATGTTACCTCTGTCTGTCATTCCGTCCGTCCTTTGGTTTCCGTGCGATAACTCAGGAATTATTCTATGGATTGGTTTCATATTTTGCATGAATGTGTATAATAATAAAATAAATGTCTAGTACGATTTCCATTAAAATCGAAATATATCACAGGAATCACGGTCCCTTTTTGACTAAGCGCTCCGCAGGGGCATTCATGTCCTGCGTTCAAATATATCTGTACTAGCTCGGTGATATGGCTCATTTGAAGATGAAATAAAGGCAAGGAAAAGGAACATGATCTAACAAAAAGTCGTTAGGTAACCGGAAACCCGGAACTTATCCTAAAATCGAACGCAGACATCTCAATCTGCAAATTACGTTCTAATTTAGTATAAATAATGCTTGTCTGTGAAAATTTAGTGTGGGACGTTCGATCATGCCTTTACTTTAAAAAATCGCTTATCTATGCATCATTTCGCCTCTCAGTTTTCAGTTCAAAGTGCACATGGGCTCGCGCAATAAATCTACTTCCGACGTGACCAACCTGACCGGTCTGGGTCATCGAGAGTTTGACATCCATGATGATGCCATTTCCTTAACCTTTTCAACAAGCAGTTCTCCAGGCTTACAAAGAAGAAGAGATTACTACAGACACAGTAGTCTGACAGACGAGGTATACAGAATGAATTACACACGTGGTAGAAGACATTGCCGATCGCCAGAATTTAAGAATCAATGTATGTCATCGCAGTTTGAGCTCACGTCAAAAAATCTTGGAAGCGCTTCGTCAGTGTCCCGATTTTTCAACAGCGTGTCTACTGGTTTCAATCGATTGAATTCCACAGGTTCAATGACGTCTTTATTTTCGTCAGCAAGCTCAGACAGTTCTTGTTCCTTTATGATCCCATTCAGAACGATCCCTCCGAGACCTGTCAATCTGACCGCTAAGGCTGAACTGATTTCCCACATTGAAAAAAGAAACACGAAAGGCTATGATGATGTCATCTTGAATGAAATCAGGGATGGGAGAATCATTGACAGCCATTTTGAACGACCTATCTCAGAAACAATGTCGAAAATCAACCAGTTGTTCCCTGTTTCAAATGGGTCTATGGGTGCAAAATTCTAAATGTTTTAATAGATAAACAAATTGAAATTTATGAGTTTTTTCTTTGCAAAGTTTATCCATGAGTTTTGCGAATGTGGAACATATATATTTGATAGTATAAATCTTAATTACATAAACAATTCAATTCAATTCAGAATTAGATAAGATGACTTATTTCATTTAGGCTTGATACACACTGTACATAGCTTTATAGTCATTATTAAAAAAACTTGTGTACAGTGCATAAAACTAAAAAGCTGTAATTCACCGATTTGTCAATTGTTAAAATGTGCAGTCATTTGAGAGCATACATTTACCCTTTACAAGTACAGTATTCGTGTGTTGTTATCAATGTCGATTTGTCCCTATAGCTATGGTCATTTTGAATAAAAGTCATTTTTGTGATATCTGACTATTATCGTTGTCAAAACAGGGTGTGGAAACTTTATACCTCGAAATGCAATACCACATTATAGTCGTAAATGATTATTTGCCATGGGGCCTCGCTTGTTGTGTGTTGTTTGTCTCTGACCAGTAATCTCCAGCCACTCACTGATGTTAGTTCGAATCCCACCCGGGACCTTAATTCTCATGTGAGCAACATATTCAGCTTACTTAAGAACGGTTGGTTGTTCTACCATAGCGAAGGTTACCTTGGAGCCTTCCTTCCTTGTTAATGATGGAAAGGTCAACAAATGACCTTGGCCGTTGTTTAGACGTTTTTAAAACCAAAGAGAAATAAAGATTACTCGAACTTATCAATCACCGAACAATATATATGCAACAAGGACTGTACAAGTCTTCTGGTAACTTAGATACATATGTTCCCGTTTATCCGCTTTGTATTGGAAATATTTCTAATCACAGTACTGAAAGTACTCATGGACAACATGATTAACAGTTGCATAGCGGATGTAGATACTTAGTCCGCATAAAAATGATGCTAATGACGGCTATGGAAAGCCGAATTATCATTCAGTTTCCAAAAATAGAAATCAAAACCGATTTCTAAAAATAGAATCACCCAAAAGAA
This sequence comes from Lutraria lutraria, assembly GCA_964023205.1. Classification (NCBI taxonomy): domain Eukaryota; kingdom Metazoa; phylum Mollusca; class Bivalvia; order Venerida; family Mactridae; genus Lutraria; species Lutraria lutraria. The sequence goes on from OZ026844.1 coordinate 35,260,404, forward strand.
CTTTCGGTATGTACAACCCACTAAAAGCACAAATACACGTCATTGGTTCGAGTATTACATTTATCACAATAAATTGATTGAAGAAACAATGAAGAAAAAGTTTAACTGCATCTATAAAGTTTGACCTTTATTTTATGCTCGTCATCTAAAATTTCAAAGAAATTCCTATATATAAAGTTACAGAACATAATACAATAATACATTTATACGTAATAGTACAATCATACATTACAGAATTAGTGCATATTAATTGTGGTATATTTCAGGAAAAAACGGTGACCATAACAAATCCAAGAAGTCTGATTTTCGACAGGACAGTATAACTTGTAATTAGACAAATTGACAAATGCGAGACCTTTACTTCCATTCTAACTGAAATGCTAGTTTACAATGGCCAACATTCGACTGTATTCTTTTATACAAATCATGATCATTGCGCATGCGTATTGTGATTAAAAAGTCAGATAACCGTACAAAAACTGACAGTTATAACGAAATTATGGTCTTTGTCACACAACGAAGTTATCATGAATCGCAGGTAACAGTCAAGCTAAATCGCTTTCCGTATAATTTAACACGAGGTATTCTAATAAGTTAGATATCGTCTTATGAGTAAGTATTAAAGCGAAATGTATAGATCAAATGTACGTTTATCAATTGACAATCAAATGGCAATATTGGTATGAAAAAAGAACAACAGAATTTACCTTCTATATAATCAACACTATGTAAACACAACACTTTCTATTGTTATATAAATATGCATATACGAAATATTTGAACATCTTCTGAAGTACAAAATACTCGAGTAACTCTGCTACAGATAAACAAGCGAGAAATAGCGACAATTTTCTTAGAGTTTTCTCCCTTGTACACTTACGCGCTCTTTTACTCAAGCCTATTCTAAAATCTACTGACATCATTCAGCTATTAAGTATATTACTGATCAAACTATTCGACCATTGGCATAGATATATCGAATGAACTTTAGGCAAACATGTCGTAATGCTTGATAGTTTGTCTAATTAATGACAATCTCTGACGTAATACAACAATTAAAACTGTACAACCGCGTCACGTGTGACTTGCATCGTCACTTCCGAGTAAGATGGCGGCTCGTCAATCGGTGTTCGGTCCCCTGGTAGTTTTATATCCGGTCGAAATAAAGCCTTGCATCTCTGTAAATCGAAAAAATAAAAATTTAAGGCAATGCCTAAACTTAGGTACATTTTGATTTGTTACCTTAGGAAGAAAGTAAATATATTCTAAACACGTTAGGTAACAATTACAGAACCATTTGTTTCAATTAATAAATTCAGTGTATTCTGTATCAATGTCGTAATCTGAATATTGGTCATCACGAAGCCAGCGTATTACATTATAAACATGTATTCACATTACGCGAACAGTCATCATGCATTTATTAGCATTACGGCTATTCAATTCATGTTAGTTTCAGAAAAGTGGTAAATATAAAATAAGCTATAATTACCTCACGGAATGACCCGGGTGTTACTATAAATAGATATATCATATATATGGGTATAAGTCCAACAGATGACAATGCCATCAATCCGCCAATGCCGTGGGCCCAGGTTGGGTATTCATATTTCAAATACTTCACCGGTTCTGACTTCACGATGTAGAAAATAAAAACACCCTGAAAAGTAACCGTATTGTGTTAATCTAACATTAAATTGCATTTATTTCAGAAGTGACCACTACATGACTTTAAAACACATTTGGCATAATTCGGTTTATTGTATGTAAACAAAGATATTTAAACTTTATATTTAATGTTTATAAATGGATTTCTCGATTTTTTGTTATGAAAATTTGCATATATACACAAACCGGATGATTATACTATCAAATACAATGTAAAACATTCTACAGATTTCGAAATATAAATAAAAAAAACTTTGAGTTTAATGTTTTTTTAAATAGTAAACTAAATGGACACCTTTATCTTACCAAACATATACAGGGTGTCGATATTACCCAGGCAAATCTCCAAAACCTGCCTGGGTAGAAGCCGAACATCGAATGGAGATTATCATAGAATCGGTCAGCACCTTGAACGTACAAGCATAGAGAGTACAAACAATAGCCTGGACAGGGAAATATTAACTATATATATATCAATTTCAAATAAATACTTACGACTACTCTAGCAGTGATAAAGATATATTGTGATATCTGTATAATTATGTGATGTACTCATTTTTGAATTTAGGTCCTGTTGAAAGCTTTATAGAATAAAGAAAGTATTATCAATATATTACATTGTGTGTTTTTAGTTCTTTTCAATTCAGAGTTAACAAACAATCTAAAGATGTTCTCAAATCAGAGAAAGGTCTCCAAATTCAATTAAAACAGTGAAATGTCAATGGTGAAGGACACATTGATTGTAAAGCTGTTAAAAATCAATTACCCGAGGTAATTATTGAATCATGTAAAATGACTTTCCAATATACCTACCGTAACCCCAGGAAACAGCAATGCATTCGAAAAATATTAACACCAGTAAACTTTGTCCACTAGCGGCATAAAAATCAAACAATTGATACATGTACATCCCGCCCTGAAAAATAAACAGTTCATAAAATCTAAAACAAAGACTCTTCATTTTAATGTATTAAATAGACAGAGTGAAATTTTGATATACAACCTGTGAACTAATGTTACTCTTGGGAAAACAAAATGTGACCTTTATTGACAGTTGACCTTTATTGACAGTTGACCTTTATTGACAGTTGACCTTTATTGACAGTTGACCTTTATTGACAGTTGACCTTTATTGACAGTTGACCTTTATTGACAGTTGACCTTTATTGACAGTTGACCTTTATTCGGAAATTATTTTGCGCGACAATGACTACTATGTACAATGATTGATTCACATATTATGTGTAGTACTCCGGGCACAAAATGATTTTATTCGGGCATAAATGACCTTACCTCAGTTACACAAGACAGACCGATCAGGTACGACATAAAACAAACAATTCCGATGAAAATCTCTCTTCGTTTTCCGAGAACTGACGGGAATTCGTCTATCAGAGCAGTAAAGAATCCTTCCATGGTAACGAACTGAATGATAGATACAAATATGTTGATAAATAATTTTGTTGCGAGTTTGAACGAAACATTGAACCATCTCTAAGAAACATGAATCATGCATCATTAATGAAATTGAATCTGACTGACCAACATGAATAGCAACATGTATTAACAATCATTTTCCATTTGTGACCTTGTTGTCTGTTAGATTTTCTTGACAAAGTGAAACAAATAACAAAGTTTTGAAATTTAGTGTAAGTCTTTCTTACTGCGTTCATTTATTTTACCATTAAAAGGTTATCTAAATTTTCACCTAACAAGGAGAAAATTAAAAAGTTGTAAGTTTTCACCAACTTCATCGATCGACCATTTGACCTTTTATCGGTCTCGTACAAATATCTCGTCTAAATTGACATTTTCAGATGAACTATAACTTAAAAAAACACGATACATAAATGATTTTCACAGAACGTTTAAAAACTGATTCATGGAAAATGTACCTACGCAAATGGTACGTCATATCTCCTTATTTGTACAAAATTTTAATCATGCTAATACACAGCATGTCTGATGGTATCCATGCAACTACCTCATGTGGTAGATAGGGCGTGGACAATGGTGATAATTTACGGATGGGCACCACACGATTTCTTCACAAAACTTTTGGTTTTGTTGCTTGGACAGAGATGTAGTGGTCCGTTATTACGATATTCTTCATTGCTTTTTAGTTTTTATACAACATTGCTGTTGTACCTTCAATATAAGCATCGTCAAGCCATGAATCAAATCACGGAAAATATTACAAATCAGTCTGTCAAAACTTCTGAATTAAATAATTCTTTAAGGTCACAATCACCAAAATAAGACATACACTTTCAGACGTTGTGGTTCAATGAATCTTCGTTGTTCAAACTAAGTAACACCACTGTTAATATGCTAAGACTAGTTTTAAATAATTCAACGTATTTTTTTGCGTTTTCATGAAATTCTTTTAAATAGAAAGTCATGCTAGGTTACAAGTAACTCCTGGTTTTGTATGTTAGGTGTAATACAAGTTTAAACCCTGTCTCCTTTGTATGTTGTGTGTATCTGAATGACATGGAGAAATGGTTTGCACTAAATGGTTTTAAAAGGTTCAAACTACAATTCACACTGTCGCGGTACTGATCATGATTAACCTCAGGTATATTGTCCATGTCATAATCAGTAATACTCTGAAACACAAGGGATTATCACAGCACACCCAGGGTACAACCCTGGACCTGCCTCGGTTCTTTCCCGGAATTTCAATGATTAAACCGGTCCTGAGTATTTTCCCGGGTAACCCCCGATTGTATCAAACATTTTAAAACATCCGGTACTGTTCGCCGGATAGAGCCTGATCAACAAGGTCCATTCAGCATAGCCCCGGACGATTATGATACCGTCAGGGTTGTACTTCCGGTTTGACAGGGCTTCTTCTGGACCATCCATCCGAAACAACTACACGAGTATTCTTATCACTGACGAATACGCCTCGGACTTATGTGGTTTCCCGACACTACTTTTCAACACTAGTAACTCGTTCTCAGAATGGAAGACATTCAAACATGGTTAGCGTTCGCGATTGATAAATGGTCAAGCTCTCATTGAAAGAGAAACTGTTTAAGTTGATGACCTGTTAACAACTTGGGTTCTATAACTGACAATTTGGACGAACTGGTTTGAAAGCCACGTGGTCTATTGTGTATTGGTGTTTCGTAAGAAAACTCCTTTCGTCAGTACTTTTGGATATCCAGATACTTGATTTGGTCAGTTTTGACATCCCTACCTTCTGGAGTTCACATTTAGATATATCGACTTACTGCTACTTCTTTCTTGCGGATGGTTTGGAAATGTTCGTATTTTCGTGGTTTGTTGTTAGACTTTTAAGTCAGGTCACGTATTCTGGACTTATTATGATATGAAGCTTCGTTGCTCTGCGCAGGTGTATATAAGATGTATTTCCATCACTCATGTGTTGTGATGAACTTTTATAGGTAAGTTAAGTCATATTTCATTAATCATCAAATCTTCTAAACTATTATCTTTGGGCATTATAAACTAATCGGGACATACTATCATGATGTACATAACCTGACATTTATACATGTCCTCTTTCTTCTTAATCATATAAAAACTTTCGTATTTCAGTTGTTGTTTTTCTGCTTCAAATTGAGAAGCTTTCAGCTATGTAGTTTGTTCATATTCTTGCTTCTGCATCAAGAGATAAATTACAGATTTTTATGTCAGTGGTTTTAGCATCTTTGTTTTATTCCTCTTCATTACGTTCATTGCGGTTTAACGAAGCCTTGTTCAATTTTGTCATTCACTTTACTGTTATTTTCTTTGCATCTTGGCGGTTTTACTCCTTTATTTTCTGGCTCACTACTTTGTTCATAGTCAGCTTTTAAAACATTCTTATTAGTTTGTCTGTTTGAGATAAATTAGAAATTTGTTCAGTAACGACATTGTATAGTTACTCAATATTTTCCTGATTGTCCGCCATTGTTCTATATCCAACCCGTCAATTTTTAATTTCATTTTATGTAAACTCAATCTGAATCACTTGTGTCTTTAGTATTTATTTATTTAATTCCTTTTGTTTGATTTTAAGTCCGTGTTAAATATCCACATACACAATCATTTTTATATTTCTTTAAATGCGATGTATACAAATGGACTTTACTTTGAAGAGAAAGAACACCGATAGCTGTCATTACGGTCATGTGACACGGTCATTGAATTGTGGTTTGATTTGATAATACAAAATCAAACCATCTCTTCCATGACACCTGGTATGTTCCGTAGACGAACAAAGAATTCATACTAATAGTCAGAAGAAAAAAAATAGGACGCATAATACATTAAAACATCGTAAAACAGACACGACACATCACATGACTAATATTATATAATGAATGAGAAGAAACTATAAAATACCTGACTGTCCAGTCCTAGCATTAGTAACATAAGGAAGAAAAGGACTGACCACAATGGAGATATAGGCAGCTGAACCATTGCACTAGGATACGCCAAAAATGTCAACCCAGGACCTGAAAATGAAACGTTTCTTGAACCAGTTTTGCTTCGATACCTGCCACAATAAGCTGCATACACTTCATTCCTACTAAACTGTGGCTCTTTTTGTGATCTGTTAAATATGAGCCGCCATCGACACATCCGTTATATAGCGCCATCGATCAATTTCAAGTTTAAACAGGTTAACACATTTTATAAAAAATATCCGTTTTAAAAGCACATGCTTGTTTTTCAAAAATCGAAGAATGCTATGCCACCCAGATTTTCCTCGTCATTTTGCATGTATTTTCGACAAGAAATACTCAAAAAATGACGTTGCTAGAACTTTTAGAAATTATCGACTCGTGTGTTTTCTTTCACGAGGAAACACATCTGAAGTGATTTCTCTTCATGAAGTGGATGCTGGACCATTTAATCGTGCATGCTACATTGGCTCAACATGCCTTTTGCCACAACACAAAAATAGCTCACAGAGCTAGCTTTAAAACAAAATACACAACCGTTTTGCGAATGTGACTGAGCCATCAACAACGTGCTGGAGCCATCGACAATGTGTAAGAGCCCTCGCAAATGTGATTCAGTACTTGGCGACAAAAGAGATATCGAGGGAATGAAAAGAATCAATGTTCTACCGCTTACCCGAGGCCGCCACTTCACTGACCGGAAGCTGTTGCTCACGAGCCATGAATCCAATTACGGAAAATATTACAAATCCGGCAAACAGGCTTGTGCAACTGTTCAAGATAGATATACATATTGCATCCCTGAAATAGTGAACACCATGGAAAACATGTTGCCTACATTTCAAGTTCTGATGGCAAGTTATTGTTCAAAGGTTGTCTAATTAACAGAAAAATACACGAGGAAAATGTAACTTAAAGTCAAGTGTACGATTACTCATAAAGAAATAATGTCTTCTGCAAATCGCTCGATATCTAAGTCAAGGCTTAACACATAAATATCTGATTTTAAAACAGTTTTGACTCAGTACGAACTCACATCAATATATAAAAATATTGATTTTGAATAAATGTGTGATTTGAAATAACTTTATTAAGCCAACAAAAATATGTCTTTTCTGAGTTTTTTGTCATACTTATAGCAGACACCAGTAATACATATCATATTCGTTTTACTTGTAGACATTATTGTTAAACTTGTTGTAACTTCCTAGAGCAATAAGGGAGCCCAAGCCTAGACCATAGGAGAAGAATATCTGTGTAACAGCATCTATCCACACCTGAAAAATTCAAAGTTTATGTAAGTGACCGTCTTTGATAAAAAATCATTTAAGTATATGGCCATCCCTTGAGGAAAAAATGTCATTATATCAAATGGTACACTAATAAACGATAATTGAGTTGATCAGTTACCTTCCACAGTAATTTATTAAATCATGAATTGTTCTTGACTTATTCTTGTATAATTCTTGAATAGTATGAATAACAAGTTGACAGAGAAGTTATACACGAGTTGTAAATTACCAACAATACGTTAGTTATGTACTTCGGACTGCTTTCCTACAACACGTGACCTTCCCAGAGCAGGGAGGAAGAAAGAGGGAGCCACTGATAATAAAATGTTGTAGATGCTTACACTGGAGTTAGTGATCTTTTCAAAGTTAGGAAGTAAATAGAACTTGATTCCATCCATGGCCCCTGGTAACGTGACCCCGCGTATCAACAACACCGTCATCAGAAAATAAGGGAACAAAGCAGTAACATACACAACCTGGAGAATATTTATATACATTGACAGAAAACAAATCTAAAATAAAAAGATGATTTTGGTTATCTAGGTCACTGACCGGACTTCTTATATCTCGTGTAATAATGGATAATATTTGAGGATAATTAAAAATATAAGATCTCTTCACATGATGTTTTGAAGTAATTGCGGCGAAAAAAATGAAGTGTTGCTACTTCAGAAATACCTTATACTATAGAAGGAAGATTTCAATTACTAGTTTGGATTAAATGTATTGAAAGATATCCGAGTTATGAGAAAAGTCTACATACTTAAGGGACATCCCTCGACTTATCCGGACCCACCTTGTATGGTCAATTTTATATCCGGACTTACCTTTCCTATTCAATGTGTATTAAGACATATATACCTTTCCGGTCAACTTCATATCCTGATCTAGATTCCCAGTTCACTCTGTACCCAGAACTTCCTTTCCGGTCCATTTCATATCCGGAATTAAATACCAGACCCACTTTCTATGCAGTCTTACCTTTTCGGTCCATATGAAAGTCTAACATACCTTGCCTGTCCACTTGATTCCCTTCCAGATACAGAAGTAAGCCAGTATCCATACAACCAACAAGCAAAGTGCGATCTGCCATCTGATAATACCAGGCTGGTCAATGCCATCAGATATTTGTAAAACATATCTCCTTCAAATAGTGATGAAATACTTCAGATATGTGTTAGTGTACTTATTAGCATTTGTCACAAACGCATACGTTTCGACTGGATGAATAAAACAAATTGTTAAACATATTTGAAAGGATAAACATATTTCTCGAAGACAAAACGCTTGTACGAGTAACAAGAATGTATACATTGCATGTATATTTTGTACTCGAACACCTTATTTATCATATCGCAATTGTTTTAGTTGGTATCTTTTAATGTGCGCACATGTTTTGAAATGCATTTAAACATAAAATATCTATCCATAGCTGTTATTTCTTAATTCTCTAATTCATAGATATCTGTGTAGTTCCAAGTCATATCAGGAACCTTCATTATTTTCAACAAGACACTCAAATGCATATTTTTGTCTTTCTATTAATACTTATTTGTTATCATTATTTTCACGACCCATTCGACTTCTCACTTTCGTTAACATTAATCTCAAGCGACTGAATTGTGTTAGGTTATTACATTTTCAGAAAATTCAAAATTTTTACTTTGGGTTAATCAAAAAAAAAAAAAAAAAAAAAATGCGATAAATACTTACTCCCAGTATTCTCTTACAGGCGAGGAATATTTGTTTGCATCATAGAATTGTTTGCATGTAAACTCAGAAATATTTCCATGATGTTGAGTGATATTCGGATAGTCGACTTTTTCGACCTTCAAGGAAACAAACAGAGCTTGTATTAGGAGCAGATTGGAAGTTTTACTGCAACATTCGCAATCAGTATCTGTATTAGTATCTGTAATTATTTTATCTGTTCATCGCAAGGTTATCTTATCGATTCAATGATACTAAATCCACATTTTGGAACAAAAACTGTCATTAATATTGAGGATAACTGTAGAAGAAATACGAAAATCAGTCTGATTCATTCAGGTGTTTATAATGTGGCGGTCTTAACATTAAAATGGTCTCTATAATGTAGTTTTACCGTACCTCAAAAGTATAGGTATCATTAGTGCATCTGTATGCAATATGTTCCCTGTCGTACGCTGACATACATTTATCAGTATTCCACCAATGGTTGCATTCCGACCAAGGTAGGACGTTTGTAAATGATGAAATTAGATAGAATAGTCCCCATGCTAATATAACAATGTAGAAGATATTCAACCACGCTGCCATGACCGCAGATGCGTACCCAACGCCTGAAAGTAAACAAACAAACAAAAAAATCAGAGTCATACAGTAAAGTGTAAAACGTAACATTTTCTTTGAGCTTGTCTTGCGGTTAAGTGTAAAGTGTAAAACGTAACATTTTCTTTGAGCTTGTCTTGCGGTTAAGTGTAAAGTGTAAAACGTAACATTTTCTTTGAGCTTGTCTTGCGGTTAAGTGTAAAGTGTAAAACGTAACATTTTCTTTGAGCTTGTCTTGCGGTTAAGTGTAAAGTGTAAAACGTAACATTTTCTTTGAGCTTGTCTTGCGGTTAAGTGTAAAGTGTAAAACGTAACATTTTCTTTGAGCTTGTCTTGCGGTTAAGTGTAAAGTGTAAAACGTAACATTTTCTTTGAGCTTGTCTTGCGGTTAAGTGTAAAGTGTAAAACGTAACATTTTCTTTGAGCTTGTCTTGCGGTTAAGTGTAAAGTGTAAAACGTAACATTTTCTTTGAGCTTGTCTTGCGGTTAAGTGTAAAGTGTAAAACGTAACATTTTCTTTGAGCTTGTCTTGCGGTTAAGTGTAAAGTGTAAAACGTAACATTTTCTTTGAGCTTGTCTTGCGGTTAAGTGTAAAGTGTAAAACGTAACATTTTCTTTGAGCTTGTCTTGCGGTTAAGTGTAAAGTGTAAAACGTAACATTTTCTTTGAGCTTGTCTTGCGGTTAAGTGTAAAGTGTAAAACGTAACATTTTCTTTGAGCTTGTCTTGCGGTTAAGTGTAAAGTGTAAAACGTACATTTTCTTTGAGCTTGTCTTGCGGTTAAGTGTAAAGTGTAAAACGTAACATTTTCTTTGAGCTTGTCTTGCGGTTAAGTGTAAAGTGTAAAACGTAACATTTTCTTTGAGCTTGTCTTGCGGTTAAGTGTAAAGTGTAAAACGTAACATTTTCTTTGAGCTTGTCTTGCGGTTAAGTGTAAAGTGTAAAACGTAACATTTTCTTTGAGCTTGTCTTGCGGTTAAGTGTAAAGTGTAAAACGTAACATTTTCTTTGAGCTTGTCTTGCGGTTAAGTGTAAAGTGTAAAACGTAACATTTTCTTTGAGCTTGTCTTGCGGTTAAGTGTAAAGTGTAAAACGTAACATTTTCTTTGAGCTTGTCTTGCGGTTAAGTGTAAAGTGTAAAACGTAACATTTTCTTTGAGCTTGTCTTGCGGTTAACACAGAGTAAAGAAAGTGGAAGAATCACGACAGACTGGATTTGGAAAGGTCAAAGTTGTTTATGCTTTTGACACCGCCCAAATGTGTCTTTACAAAATTGCCAAAACATTGATAGCTAGACTGCATATTCAAAGTATTTCCCGCTACCCCAACTAATTGAGAGAATATAGTACAAATCAGCTGAAAATCTTCAACACGTACTAACAGAACTAAAGTGCTTTGATCTTGGCTAATTTAAATGAATTACCTAGATACTTGTATAATTATACGAGAAAGAAAAGAAAAGCGTTAGCTACCTTTGAAAGCTGGTGATATTTTCCAGACCCCTATACCTCCAATGCTAAGCCATTGTCCCAAGGCTAGCTCCATGAAATACATTGGGATTCCAGCAAATAGCATTGTCACAAAATATGGAATCAGAAATGCTCCTGTAATGAAGATGTGATTTGTTTGTTATAAAACATAACCTGGTAAAATGCATAAAGGGACATATTATTATAGTTAATATATTCGAAAAAGAATTGTTCTTGTTTTAAGGTTTATCTTTGTTTTTTTTGCTACTTTTGTTACGCATCCGTCACAGTTTTCGGGTCTTTAATTTGGTAATGCCTTTGAAAATGCCAAACTGGTTGTATCTATATATCCTAGGAATCTGTTTCTTCCATCCAGTCTTTTAACTATTGTTCCAGATCACTAACTTTGCGTCCAACACACGATTGTCAGCATGAGGGAGCATTTACTGGGCAAGATTGAGAGCCGTCGTGCCGATTAGTCGTCTTACACTGTTCCTCCTCGTACAATCAAATACAAAATGTGTACTGATTAGACCATGATAATGTATTTAAATCATGTATTTCAAAACAACTAGCTATCTAAAATATAAAAACTCGGATAGCAGGACTACAATAGGTGGTGAGTGTACTTGTGATATGAAAGAAGTGGTATGGAAGACGCATGTTGACTGTATTTACACCGAGGTTACTTAGGAATCTCTCGAAAGATTGCCAGCTTGTTTTAAGTTCGTCTTACCGGAAAATATTCATTTGTATACATGTATTTGTATGAACTGCATACTATTCTATTATTTTTATTCACATTAATTTTATATCATTACATAATTATGTTTATGTGTGGAAACCAATTCTACTGACAAAAATATTTTTTCAAACGCTTATCTTGGCGTAGTGAACAACAACGGCGAACTTACGGGTCCACTATATTAGCCCATGCTCTTAGTTGAGTAATACCAATTCTATCGTTATAACATAGTGGGTATAAAATCTCGGTCAAACTCTTTACTGTTAACGTTACTCCTGTATGAAGGGGTAAAGTGAATTATTAATAATTTGATGGGCGTATGTTGTGACAGTTTTAATCTTACTCAATTTGGTAAAATTTATCTTTAGAAAAATACAGAATTCCAGTCGATATATTAAAAAGATTAGACCTCTCTGCTTCAGTTTAAAGGTAATTTTCAGTAAGGTAAGCAAAACTATGTAAAACCCTGTGATTTTTTTAAATAATAAAATAATGTTGTTTGAAGCCATGTCAGGGAATGCATTATTTCTGCAGAAAGATAAGATTTAAAGGTGATCCATATTGTTGCTTCATCTGGCGTACGGCAATTTGTGTTTTAAAAGACCGCCATTATTCTCTCAAAGTACTATGATACAGTCCCTTTGCAAACCAATAAAAATGATATTCAATTAATATAAGTAATAAAAAAGCTATAAAACAAACCTACATTTATTCCAGTAAGCATGTAATGGCAACAGCTAATTACGACTAAAAGTTATATTTAACCAGGGAAATAAGTGCCCAATTTACCATTTAATACGATACAGCGGCGTGTAAAAGCTTTTCTGAAATGTTGTCGCCATTATTTATTCAGCTATTATATATTTACAAGCATTTTGTACGGTTTAGGATTACACTAATTAAAATTGTCGCCCATTTCTCCTGAGTTATTGAAGATGTTCTCCGGGGAAGCTATTCGTGGTTTCCGAATGTTAAATGCAAATTTTCATTCTTTACAACTTTCTTGATTATGTAAAATGATTGATCAATGTTGTTTTTATTCACTAGATATGCATACAATCGGTGACGTTTTCCCGATAATCTGCAACATTAACTAAGCGGATCGTTTTTGGTAGTTTTTAATTACAGCTTGCCCGCCTATCCTCAACAAATAGTTTTCAGAACATTTTAGCATTTTTAACTGTGTTTTGAAACCAGTTTCTCTCAGTACAAGAATTTTATGGGTTAGTTTCAGGAATGCATGGAACTATTGGCCCATTGAAAGGTTTTGACATAAAGCTTGGGTAAGCCTATATGAAGTCTACTTTTGCTAAAAAAATGAACCAGTTTGTTACATCTAAAGTAAAAACGTTGATTATCATAAAACTCGTAATGTCTTGTTTCAATAGAGCAGTAAAGAAAAATGTAATGTATTTGTACGAGGGCTGATCCATGGCAGTTATTCGTAGACACGGCGTTTTTCTGAGAACGGTCGAGTCCCTACTGTTACAATATCTTCACATAATATTAACTAATATGTTTTAAATCTGTCGGCCAAATCTAATATAAACTCTGCTAAGGTAGCTCTTGCAGAACCTAGTAATTTATGTCTAATCTTCCTACTTTACTGTAACATTAAACTATTACATGCATATAATTTATTTCGTTGCCTTGGTATTTCGCTGTCATGTGTGTAAACATATGATGTTATTATGAGACCTGAAGGTGAAATCATTAATAAGAAATATCTAGTAGATGAAAACTTGCGGATTTCTAAGTATTAGAAAGTATATACGCCATTTTTTGTATATGTACAATGGTTGTATTTAAATTATGTGTAAACTGTAATTGTATAAATGTATTTGAATCTGGTCGATTATTCAGTCTTTGAACAAGGGTTGATCTATTTTTGCCACAACTATGAATCATTAAAATAAGCTATGTCGTTTACTAAATTAACTTATCTTACCTCCGCCATTCTTGTAACAAAGGTAAGGAAACCGGGTGACATTTCCAAGTCCAATACACTGCCCTACACAGGACAGTACGAATTCAATTTTCCCATTCCAAAGATCCCTTTCTGGGGCTGGTTCTGCGGAAGCCAATCTCGTTTCCAGTGTCTTTGGTACATCTTGTGATGTTGGGGGCTTGGCTAACGGCGTCCTCTGACTGTTGTACCCGAATTCGGAGTTAGTTCCGATATCTCTAGTTTCCGGATTCGCAACTTTAGCATCACGTGATGCGACGTCCATATTGTATGCACTGTCTTAAATTAAGTTAAGATAAAATAATACATTAAAAGAATATTTACAGAAAGAATCTCATTTTATCTTGTTCCAAAGATGTTTTTCCTGAGTTTAATTCTATCTTACACCATTCCTGAAGTCTTCCTACTCTCTGAATTATTTCACACTTATCATTTAAAAACCTAAACAAGTTTTCCAAGTTAGATTCACAACATAAGTCACTCAAAGTGGATCTGAAGTATACTTTTTTCTTCACTACTCAATCCGGACTGGTCCAAATATGCTGACAGGCAAATTGATAACCTTTCTCCTATATTACATCTCCTGTTTTGCGCGTCGTGAAATACAATACAAGCGGGATGGAGAGCATAGTCGCTCATCTGCCTGTGTGGCTTCTGTTTCCCCAGACGCTGATACATCGTGGCACATTGGCATATTTTATCACATTTCAAGAACTGTTTTGTTAAGTGTAAATTTCACGTGAATGGATTCCATCACACATTATGAAGAATCTGTTCAGAATTGACCTAAATATTTGAAATTTAGGTTGTTGCTTTTTTACACCACGTTGAACTGTTGTGTGAATTCTAAATACAGAAAGTCATGCAACGTTTTGATCATTACGTATAATTTATGGCATGCTACAAATGGACTGTTCAGATCATGTGACAACCATGTAAAGTACTCGTGACACCAAAATATCATAATCAGCGTTATGTTGCCAAAAAAAAAAAAAAAAAAAAAATGGGGACATACTTATGTTTGAATTTCATCATAAACTTGATTTTTCATTAATGATAGAATAGGTAGGTCGAGTTCCTGCGGATTTTTTTGGCTCTTGAAAGGTAAAAAAGTGAGAAAGTAGATGCACCGATCCTCGGGTCTAATAAAGTCTAATGTCACGTGGAAATTTAGGGTTGGCCGGATAACCAGAAACAACCGTTTGTTTACGTCTTATGATATATGTTTTCTTGTTGTCTCTATTTAAGCTGTTTCACTTACTTTCTTGTTCTGCGATCAGTTATTTTATTGTTTTTGGAACTAGGTTGGTTAAGAAATATTGGAGGAGGCTAAGAAAAGTTTGTTGAAGCGTTTTTAGGGGTCATTTTTCATTGTGTACATGACTTGACCACTATCGTTGTCACACACAAGGGTGAGGATTGGGGACATGGGCCAATTATAAAATGTATATACAAACTGATTAAAAAGTTAAGATCATACGAGATCGTATGAAGAAGATCATATAGCTTAACTAAATAAATTGTACAAAATATAATCTCCGATAGAGCGCGGAACCGTTGGTCGACGGGTTGCTGGTTGGAGATTGTTTCTGCATATCAATTTGAATCGAGATGATCTGAAGTGATTTTTTGTTGAAGATTGACAAAGGATACGTGGGATGTTTTTGTTGGGGAACTATTCCTCGTCCCCACTACCTATTAATCAAACTCCGTCTGCTTTTACTCATATAACTGGCTGAATCGTTTTCTTTGGTGTCGGATCTCAGTGAAGCCTCATTTTTGCGACTACCAGTTTATATCGACCTCTTGTTATAGCAACCACTTATTTTGGATCTGTCTACAATATTCCTTAATTTATAGTTCAACTTGATAATATTAATTACCACTTAAATATTCAGAGCCAGTTCTAGTGTAGAAAAGGTCTTAATAATGAGGTGAAATTGCTATGAATGAATCATATTTATGTGAAGGGACACGGGGAAACCATAAAACTGATAAAATCGGGTTAGTCTTCTGTTACCTAAACTCATACATTCCTCGTACATTCAACTCCTAACAACAACATTTCTCTCACGCATCTAGAGTTTCGCACAGCGTTTGTTGCCGTAATGATGACAGATGTTAAAAAAATGTTTAAAAAACCATTACATATCAGGTCTTTCACACTCACTGTTTTAGGAAATTATGGCTGAAATATTTAAAACGTAAAACTGTTGTAAATTAACAACAAATTTTCCTGTCCAATTTTCATCATACTCAGAATGTGTTCCCAACATTGAGGGAAAAATTATTCGTATCTGAGTGGAAATAGGTTTTGACCCATTTCATTTGTAACAAATGTAAAACTATTTTGTTTTAATTTTGTATGTGTTTATACACGTGTTAATTCATGTCAACTTCTTTAAGCCAAAAGGCCCATGTGCATGAGTAACAATATTACTTACATAAACATATTATAAATAAATATCATCATGTACGTATGTGGTTTATTTGAAGTATATATTTATTATTTAACTAGAATGAGATAAGATATAAATCGGACAGCTGTAGTTTTGTTAAAATTTCACACCAAAAATCTGATTGACTTAGGACCCCGAAGTTATGAAGTTCTTGATGGTTTTGTAGGAAATGTTAACGTGTTGGAGGGGGGGGGGGGGGGAGGGGGGGCAAGAATCATGTTTTCTGTAACAATTAAACTAAACCTCCGTTCTATACATAGCGTGACGTCACAACGTTTGTCTAACCTCTATACATAAAACTGATTACTATCCACATTTAGATAGTTATACATACGCTAAAAGTATAGTTCCGCGGAAGGATTAAAATGTCAAAACAACCATATCGGTTGTATGTTATTAACAAATTTGTTTAGTTATGTAAAATGAATACGTAGTACCATTTCTATTCTTATGCTTTCGTCAATAACACTAATTATTCAATGAAACGCAATGTTGAAGTACGCTTGGCTGTACCATACGGTGACGTCACGCTATGTTATTGTTTATAATTTCCATTTTGTAAGTAGTTCCTGCAAATACCCATAATGCCCCGAGCAGAATTGCAGGTCAGTGCATAGCGCTACCGTAGTGTACACATTGTCCCTACTCTGATTTACACATCATGTTGGGTATTGTGAAATAAGAATGGGGCATGTTATTACAACAAAGTGACTGTCCAGTGTGAACTTATTATTATAAAAGGTGAATGTCCAGTGTGAAATGTTTACGGGACATAATAACATTTATTATTGTAAAAGGTGACTGTCCAGCGTAAAAGGTTGACGGAACATATTATTGTACAAGGTGACTGTCCAGTGTGGCATGAGAACGGAGCACGTTATAAGTACACGGTGACTGTCCAGTGTGGCATAAGAACGGAACATATGTTATTGTAAAAGGTAACTGTCCGGTGTGGCATAAGAACGGATCGATACATGTTATTAGTAAAAGATGACTGTCCAGTGTGAAATGTTGACGGAGCAGGTTATTGTAAAAGATGACTGTCCAGTGTGGCATAAGAACGGAGCACGTTATAAGTACACGTTGACTGTCCAGTGTGGCATAAGAACGGAGCACGTTATTAGTACAAGATGACTGTCCAGTGTGGCATGAGAACGGAACATGTTATTAGTACACAGTGACTGTCAGGTGTGGCATGAGAACGGAGCACGTTATTAGTACAAGATGACTGTCCAGTGTGGCATGAGAACGGAACATGTTATTAGTACACGGTGACTGTCAGGTGTGGCATGAGAACGGAGCACGTTATTAGTACACAGTGACTGTCAGGTGTGGCATGAGAACGGAGCACGTTATTAGTACAAGATGACTGTCCAGTGTGGCATGAGAACGGAACATGTAATTAGAACACGGTGACTGTCAGGTGTGGCATGAGAACGGAGCACGTTATTAGTACAAGATGACTGTCCAGTGTGGCATGAGAACGGAACATGTTATTAGTACACGGTGACTGTCAGGTGTGGCATGAGGACGGAGCAGGTTATTGTAAAAGATGACTGTCCAGTGTGGCATCAGAACGGAGCAGGTTATTAGTACACGGTGACTGTCCAGTGTGTAATGAGGACGGAGCAGGTTATTGTAAAAAGTGATTGTTGAGTGTGTAATGAGGTCAGAGCAGGTTATTAGTACACGGTGACTGTGCAGTGTGAAATGTTGACGGAGCAGGTTATTGTAAAAGGTGACTGTCCAGTGTGACATGAGGACGGAGCAAGTTATTAGTACACGATGACTGTCCAGTGTGAAATGTTGACGGAGCAGGTTATTGTAAAAGGTGACTGTCCAGTGTGACATGAGGACGGAGCATGCTATTACCACAAGATGACTGTCCAGTGTGAAATGTTGACGGAGCAGGTTATTGTAAAAGGTGACTGTCCAGTGTGACATGAGGACGGAGCATGCTATTACCACAAGATGACTGTCCAGTGTGACTTGAGGACGGAGCATGCTATTACCACAAGGTGACTGTCCACTGTGAAATAAGGACGAGGACAGGTTATTTCAAAGTCTGCCCTTCGCAAACATTCAAATGATTTATGTAACTGCTTTCCTTGGAAAATAACAGTCCCACCTCTACTAGGAAAATAACATCAATACATTGATGGTTATCTATATTAAAAACACTTGTCGTTTTACGCAAAGTAAATGAAAAAGGATGAATTCAAAGATTGGTTGTTGACGCTTGTAGAATGAATTAAACCTAACTGGTTAGATTGTGAAGATATAACATTTTGATCGGTTAAGTTTATATAAAAAAGGAAGAACATGTTCTTATTATTCCCACAAATAATTTGACCAAGTGTGCTCTTCAATCAACACAATGGGTAGTTTTAATGTTCTTTTATTAGATCACAAAGTTTACTTCTACCGTTTCTCTCTAACGTAGCTTTGTGCCAAATTAGATTTGAGCTAAGGCAATTTGTCTTGGTCAACATTTCCTAAAACAGCTGTTTGACAGATTTGTTCTCTATATCACAGCAAATCAATTCCGGTAATTCCTTCACCTCGACAGTATTACAGATATAATTCCACCGTGGTGTACTACCGTACTAGTTAAAATAAGCGCCTGTGATTACTTGCTTAGACGCTTACAGAAATATTCCGACATCAAGGCGATTTTTCTGGCTATTTACACACTAGTGAATACTTAGGTTTGGATATCCCTTGTCCCTTATCTTACCCTATTCAGAAAACTTACCCAGAAGTGACACTTTAGCTGTTTACTCTTTGTGATGTGGTTGGCTGTTGCTTGATTTCAAGTTTGAATTCATTACTGACCATTATGTATTAACTAATATTTCTTGAATTAACCAGATTTCATAGAACTCCGCTGCTTGGGTGGTAACATTGAACTAAAGACAATCAAGACAGTGTACTCTTCAAAATGCCCAAAATACAAGTACCGGTAAATGTCACAAACGGTTCGGGTTGTGCGTTAAGTGATTCTCGGTGAACGTTCACACACTGTGGATAATCTATTAAGTGGTCCAAGTTTATTAAACTCGCTGTTGAGTTAATAAATACTGTCTATACATCAAGCTGTCCTCTAATCTATCTAAGATGATTTAATATCCGCGATAATTAACTTAAGCTCTCCCTGTTGATGGAATAAATTGAGACAAAATGCCGAAATTGGATTCCGCGGAATTTTCAATAAGAAAGTTTGGACCAGACTGAACTATTAGTTATCATATCAACAGTTTTACACGGTTGATTTCCTGTTTTATGCTTATTGGAAACAACGGCTCTTAATAAAAGTTCTGCCCCAAACTATTTTCCAATCAAAGTGAGTAAAACACATCATTTTTGTTGCTATATGACAAATGGTTCTGTCTAGTAAAACGTGATACAATAGAATATGGTCGCGGTGAATTCCTAGGGGCCCGAATTATGACATATCACTATACTAGTATCTACAGAGGCTAAAATAAAATGTACCATCAAGTCCTAAAATTATGGCCTGGGGTTCTTCCTGTAAAGACCAATGCAATATTGCGGGCGTGGGTGTGGTTAAATAATTATAAAGTGTTTATTCCGAATATTTTTACAACTGATTCGTACTTCTTCAGTCATGCCAGTGGCAAAAGTGGTTTTGGGTTATTGAAATATTATCGTCTTTCAGGCATGCATAACAGACCAAATTAACCGCTGAGTGAAAGCCGACTGTGCATTAATGTCTTTTACCTTCTGTCCTTCTGTAGCCATTGCTGAATTTTGGTGCGGACCAAAGTACTAGATGTACGTTTTTCTACACCCGCTTTGCTGTTGTTAAACTAGTCTCCGTTCCATGTTACAGTGCAAATCTGTAAGTTCAGTTTCCATGAGTACTTTCAGCACTTTGATTTATTATGAAGAAAATTCCTTATCTTATAAACAACAACAACAACAAAAAATACTAATTCTAGACAAAGACGTCAACTGGTTAACAAGTTTATTTAATTGAAAATAATAAAAACGAAAACAATAACAGTGAAGACGCTGAATAGCACTTTGTGTTCGTGTGGTGTTTTTGTATATTTAATGGTGTTCTGCTAGCCAGGAGACTGCTTAATACCAGTGTCTAATTTTAGTGCTTGTCATAACATACATGTTGGTAATAAGACGCGTATGTGTCCATTTATACAACAAGTACACACACGAACTTAGCTTCACATCATAACAATAATACAAATTAGCGAACAACACAAAATAATACAACCGCATACATTGCTGGTTATATAAATAACAAGTCTTTCTCACTGAACCGTATGGTTACACCGTAGACAAGCATTAACACTTCATGTCGGGTCGTCAAGTAAAATACGCCCGGAAAAAATCCTGAACAGCAAATATACAAATGGCCTCGCGAATGAACTTGAAATTATACATGAACGATAATTAAACATTCTATCATTCCTGCAAAACTGATGTTGAAAATCTGTTTGCAAATATCTTTTTTCCAAATGCATTCAAATACATACATGTACGAGTTCGTATGTGTGTTGAGACACCTTTTGAAAAACTAGACTTCTGTTGTTGAAATGATTTTAAGATTCATTAAATTGCTATTAATAACAATAGCTGTCTGAAGCCTAGGATATTGACTCAATAAATAATACGACAGCGCCCATTCTCCGTAAATCAGCGTTTTACGAAACAGCAATATTTCTATGACGTCTTAACTAGATTCATACAATCAGGGGAGGTAACTGAAGCGGTCCCCGTGCATCGTTCGGATCAATTTTTTTTCTCTCAATGTCTCTTAAAAGCTTTGCTAATGTGCACTTTTTGTCGGCATCCCATCGCAATTTTAATTCCAGATTTTCCTGTAAGGCTTGTTCTGAGGGAAACGGATACGTCTGAAATAGTCCAGAGTATATGTACACTAAAACCTTTCTTAACACTAAAATTATTGATATCTAGATAACCACACTTATTTTCGGACCTATTTTCAATACTTGCACGATGTTTAAACATGAAAACCAGGTCACCTAAATACATGTGTTTTTTTTTGTTTTTTTTATCGAGTTTTACGCCCCTTTTCAACAGTCAGAGCCATGTGAGGCGGACAGTTCACCTAACCATCGTTCCTGGGAAAACCCAGTACTAGATTCCCATCCTCCGTATGCAGCTGCATACTTTCTCACATGAAGAGACATGGTCGGTAGGGGGCTCGAACCCATTAAGGCCCTCTATCAGCGAGAAGTTACAGTGATTTGAAGTCAGCTCTCTTTACCACTCGACCACGGAGGCGGGTCTTAAACATATGCACCCACTGTGTTGTATGCGATACAAATACATGTACACCAAGCCAATAATTGTGTAATATTGTTACAAATATTTACAGAGATTTTATAAGACAAACAATATTTACCGCATCCCTAATCTTAACAAGTAAAGCTTGGGAAGCAAATTCTTGGAAAAACTTCTTTTCGATCATAATACACTCCGCACCATTACTGACGAGGCTAAAATTTGGCTGGTTTCCGTAAATCATTTCAGCAAGTCCCTGAAATAAGAAACGTAACTTGGTTACTTGTCGATTTATTTCAAAATACTAGTAGCGCAAGAAATAGAACTGATCAGCTTATTATTTATGATTATTAGGTAGACAAAGTAAAGCTACTTACAAACTCCTGACCTTTTGTTAGGGTCTGAATCTCAACGAACACCGGTACAGCCTCTGGTGGCCTCACGGTAAGGTCATTCAGTGGACTTTCTCCGAGTGACGGCAATGATGCTTGCTCCCAGTCGTCAACTTTTTTTATATTATCTATTTCAGGCTGGTTATCTGACGTTTGGTCCGGACCGTCAGCAAAACGGACACTTTTCTGGATGGATGTGACACTTCGATGAGAATTCCGAGATTCCGTCCGACGAGAGAACGAATCTCGTCTTGAAGATACTAGCGACGCAAATGATTGTTCTCTGCCAACTGACAAAAAAGGTAAAAATATCTAAATATTTCGAAATACTTTTTTCAAACCTGGACAAATCCTATTTTGAAAAGAACAAGAACTCTTCTGTCAAAGATAAGACGCAGAACCTTATGAAACATGTAAGTACTATTCTTATACAATGTCTAAACTGGTTAACAAATAAAGTGCTTAAATGACATGTCTTAGAACGCAATAGAAAACATGCACTAAACTATACTCATACAAAAATACTTTTTTAATGTTAAAAGTGCAAAATTATTAATATAACTTACGCCCCGTTGTCGCTGTCTTTATGAATGGTCCCTAAACAGAATAATACAAACTGTTACACAAGTTTATCAATCTAAACTGCAAGAATACCAAAACAATATGTTGTCAATCGTGAGAACGTATTAAATCTAGCGAATCTTGACATACAGGAAAGCTTTTAACGAAATCATGCTCTTTTCAACACAACTACAAATTCTTATGAAATAGTTCAATGTCTCGAGAATAGTTAGATTAATGTACCTTCAATACAATATTTGCCAGGGATTTACGTCTTGTGTGTTGGGCCTTCTTCGCCGACGCTGCCTGCTGTGAAGTGTCGCTGTTACCCGCTTCTGATACAAGATCCACTCCCGATTTCTCCAACGCACCTAAAGCTCTATTCACGCTGTTAGCATTCATAAACTGAAAAAGTAAAGGAGTCATAACATGCATGTTATGATTGTTATTTTTCCACTTCAAAATCTGCATGAGCAGTAAAATAGGGGACTGCTTTAATATCAAGACCTTCTTATTACAAAATTCTCTTATTTTCCGAATATCTGCTATCGTTAAATTTAACACATGTAACGATACAGGTTCAACTTTTAGTAAATCGTTCTTGTCTCTGACTAAAGATTTACCGTATACAGTTTTACATACCTCCTCTTTCATTAGTTTAAGTTCATTATACGAATCGTTCGTCTTCACGTTAATCTCGGGCAATGCATAAAATCTAACGTGCAGATTAAGTCCGTCCAAACCTCGTTTTTCTTCTTCATACATCAGTTCCACTTTCTCCTCGTGGCTTAAATAGTTTTCTCCTTTCATCACCTGGAGCACTGTAAGTATCAAACAAAAACAATTTTTTTCAGTTTTGTTTGCCTTATCCCGTTTTTCTTCATCAAATTTGCTTAGTATACCTTTCCATAGACTTTTCTTTTTCAAGCATCGTAACTTTTACTATGATATCTTTCATTTATTTACCTGTAGTTATCACCACTACACCCGCCTTCGTGGTCAAGTGGTTAAGGTCGTTGAATTCAAATTACTGCAACCTGATAGAGGAACGTGGGTTCGAGTCCCGCTACCGACCATGTCTCTTTATGAGAGAAAGTAGATAATTGCTTACGGAGGATGGGAATCTAGTACTGGTTCTTCCCAGGAGCGAATGTTAGGTGAACTGTCCGCCTCATATGAATCTGACTGTTGAAAAGGGGGGTAAAACTCGATATGAACAAACAAACAAACAAAATACTATCACTACGTTGCTGGTACTTCCTCGTTTAATTTCTTAGTTTATTTTTCAAGAAAAGAATGTCATCAGCATTTTCATTATTCATTTTCATGCATTATCATTGATCATACCTTCATCTCGGAAATCAAGCACCTTCTTTTTCTTCTTCCGTTTCTTGATATTAACCGATTGTAACTTCTTTAGGACACTGGCACTTCCCTGTTGAAGTATGAAGCAATAATTCATGCAGTTTTATAGCAGAATGTGGCAGTTATTACTAAAAACCCATGTGTTCCAAACATTACAGTACCGTCCAACATAATCAGAGAGCAGCCGAAGTTGTCAAACCTTAAAAACGCTGAGGTGACTCATTGGTGAGAGACATTTATTTATTTGGGTTTGCTCACTTACTTATTTTTTCTGACCAAGACCTAAATGAACCAAGCAGCATTTTCTGAGCAAGTACGTCGCTTCTTTGACGAACTTAGGTTAATCTCTTGGCGCTTAGGATGTCATAGAAAGATTCAACACGGCTTATACAAGTATTTTTGCACCGTGGCTATAAATTTTAGTTCTTAAAAAGTCTGTAACTCTTTATTCTCATCTGACATGTGACCTAGAAATTGGTAAAACCAACCACTTAGCTCCCCTGTTTTGAAGACTGTTCACTATCATTTATAAACGAAAAACTTACTGATTTGACAACGAATATCCAATCACTAGTGCTACTATCATTGACAAGAATTGTGCCCCGTCTGAAACACAGATTGTAAAATGTTTTTTTATAGAAGAACATCTGATTGTGCCACTTAATTTGAAATGTGTACAATAATATATCACAATTTTCTAAGCTGCAAGCACTTTTTAAAAAGTCAAGAAAATTAACAACAGTAACATGAGGCTCAACATTCGCATCGTCGTCATCATAAACAACAGCAACATAAACATGATAATGGCAGTAGTAACAGCAACATAAATGTTTTCTTTGAACATAGCAACGGTATCATTCCAAACAACAGCAGTATGATTGACAATAGCTGTACGACAGCGTTATCCTCAACAACATGACCAGGACAGTAGGAATATTAGAATATATGTATATGGAACAATTTTATTGAGGTTAAACGATTTTAAAAGTGTTACCTACTTGAAATAGCTAAATATGCATTTCTTGGGGTTGTCGATTAATCGTTCTCTCGGCCACCCATCAAGGAAATTGATAGATCTGAAAAGCAAGACTCTTTGTTTGCCAGTAAACACATTCCTACAGTAATGTATTCATAGTTTTAACTTGTTCGCAGAGTATCCTATGGATTACAATACCGTAAGGGTCTAAAGATCAGAACCTAACATTATGACTCAAGGTACATTCGCCTGAATATGAACTTTTCTTTGTGTCGTCCTACTTTCTTAAAATTTCACCCAGGATAGGTATACTTAGTTTTTGACACAGGTACATCACATCTAAAAAAGTACAAAAAAAAATTATTTGTTCTTATTTCCGTCAGAGGGTGTTAATATAAGTGACGAAGGAAGCAGTACCTCTAAATGTCATGTACGTAAATCCTGACCTGTCTCACCTCATTATCGAATATCACAAGACTGCGTTCAATTTTTTTGTTATCACACTCAATGATATGAATAGTTACATTCAAAGGGGATGGACTCTTAAACTGTCTTCTATGATTTGATTGTTACATTTTTGTATTTCAGTAAATATAGAAGATTATTATCATGATATTGTTTGTTAACAAATAATTGCTTATTTTTAAAAAGTTTTAGTAACGCAGTTGTTAGAATAGGCTGCAATATTTGAATTCAGTTGTACTTTGTTTTCAAATCTTAATGAACAAAATTTACAATTAGGAAAGATGAAAACCCTAAAAGTGATTTACAGCATTTTTTCATTTGGCCTGAAAAATGATTAGTCATGAATACCCGATCGACTTTATTTTTCGCCGATGGTTCTTATGTTTTTACGACAATGTCCAAAGAACGAAAAAATTGTGGAATGAGTTGTATCTGGCAGTCTCACAAAGTTTAATTCTGAGAATTAAATCGGTAACCATGAACATGACTATTCTTTTAGCTTCGTGGCTATTGTTATAAAATACACCAAAGTCTAATTTCCACAAGTCCAACTTTTAAAATAATATTCTCGGAATATCCCAAATAGATGAATAAATTCTGATGTTTTATTTTATTTACAATCAATATAGGTTTGATAAAGAAACAAAACCACTCACTGAAGAAAGGAATCATTAGGATCTCGGATTCCTCCAGACATGAAAATATCCACGAAGTCCTGAAACGGAACATTGCATTTTGTAACGTTATGAGAAGTGTTAAAAAAACAATTTCTGTTTCTGTTTGGATGTAAAGTGCGATTTTATTAACATGTCAATTTAAAGCTGCATGATAATACGGTCAATGATTGCATTTATGTTTAGCTTCGGTGAGGTTCGATTACGTTCGTAATTTATACGATAATTTTCGTTAAACACGTTGATTGGGACATTTCATTACGGTAAAATAAACGAAAACTATCGACTGTGTCACGAAGCTAAAAATAATCGCACCCCACAACAGTGCAATTATTCAGATTTGACCGGTTAATAAAATCGTACTATACATGTGAAAAAACAATGATAAATAAGAAATACGTTAGAGGAGAAGCATTTGAGATCTGATAGGAAGTATTAAATAATTTAATTGACTTTGATACGGTCAACTATTGCGCCGACTGGCATCCACTATTTAACATATTTAAAAGTTAACTCAAATAAAGAGGCCAACACGATTTTTGGGAAAACAAACATAATAAGTAGGAAAATAAACATTGACATTTACAAATACATTCTTGTATAAAGCTGATTGTATTTAATTGGAACTGACTAACCGTATCTGTCATACATAACAGCTCTATCTTCTCTCTTGAAATCACGGTAGTTTCTCGGCGAGAATTGTTCAATATTGCAACATCACCAAAACTATCCCCTCGATTTAAAAACATCACCGTCTTAGGAACGCCCTCATTCATAGCCGACACAATGGCTAAATAAATTAAAATATGATTCCATTGCTACATATGGCATTATATTACTCAAACCTCAAAGCCATCTAAATCATACTCTAAATAAACCCAATGTCAAATATGTCAAGAATTGGGCTTGTGTGTATCTGAGGGCTGCAAATACGTTTAGGAAATGTTTCCAAAAAATCAAAGACGCATTTCATTGAACGTAGATGTAGATTATTACTTAGAATAAGTAAAACCCAACACAGACTTACCTGAACCAGATAATATAAAATAGAAGCACATTGGTACATGTCCTTCCCTTACAATCACCCTCTTGATATCAAAGCTGAAATTATGCAATAACAACATCAAATAAAAGTAAAACATACCTACTATCATAAAATTATAGACATTAATCAATAATTCACACTTAAGAACCATTGACAGGATTGATATTTTACTCTTCCATCTGAGCCAGTCGAAAAGGCACAGGAAGCTTCGAAACAAAGAAAAAGCAAACGAAACAACATGATTGTTAAACTGTTTGATATACCTTTCTATCCAAGACCTCTGAGAAATCATACGCTGCATCTTTACAGGATATTCAGCGATACTTTTATAGTTTCGTAAAAATATTTGAATCTGAAATATAAAACATATATAACTTATATAACTTACATATATTTACTATATTTTAATGTTTAATTTCTAAATGTATGTAAGCACGTGTTCGGCGATGTGTTTATGTCAGTTAATGTACTTTATAATGACTAATGAGCATAGCGGTGTTCTAAGGTAATATCTCACAAAAGTTTTATTGAAATTGTATCAATCCTCGAAATGACTTCTATATATTGTATCAAACATAAAATAGCTTACATAATACTGTTCATCTTCGGTTCTTTCAGATGGTTTCTTCATTAATATCCTTTTAACTTCATTGGATACTTTAGCCTGTAAAATACAAAATGGAGATAACGAGATCCCTGCAATACACTTAAACTTGTGTTAGTGGCCACTTCCGAATAGAAGCAATTCAAGCCTGTGAATAAACGCTATTCTTTTAAAAGTGTAATTGATTATTTTGAACAAAATGACCTCCGAATAAAGGCGCCCTATCTATACAGACCATAATTTGCTATTTCCAAGGGAAGCCTTTGTTTTCAGATTTGATGGTATAAGTATTCATGTAATCTGTGGACAAAGTCTGAGCTACATTTTTTCTCATTTCATACGGACCGAAAAGCTTAGGTGTTGAGGCGATATGTTGTTGATCGAGAGATGGCTGGCTCGAGAAGACGAATGTTCAAGATTTTGTCGGTTCAAAATATTCCGGAATCGAGAATTTAAACGAAACTCATGTATAATTGTGACAACTTGATTGAACATATTGTAACCAATTTGCCCTCACCGCTGATTTAAATCGTACATGTTTGGTTGACAGCTGCCTACATGACAAGGTAGCATGTAAGTTTTAACCGGTCATCCCGGTCCGTACCGGAAAGGTCAAATGTTTGGAACACCGTTTAACCCAATAAAATAAAAGCTATAAAACAAACCTCTAATTATTATGAAACATAAGTCGTGTATATATACATGTATGTTAAATACATTGAAAAATATTTCGCCAAACTCCGTTCAAAAGGAAATTAACTTAGACAACATCTATAGTACACATGATA
Source organism: Lutraria lutraria (assembly GCA_964023205.1). Classification (NCBI taxonomy): domain Eukaryota; kingdom Metazoa; phylum Mollusca; class Bivalvia; order Venerida; family Mactridae; genus Lutraria; species Lutraria lutraria. The sequence goes on from OZ026844.1 coordinate 35,288,889, forward strand.
TCCCTACCTCCTTCGACGCTTTGTATGTTGTGATGTCGAACAAAAGGTCGGCTTGTGTCCCCTTTGTTATCATATCCAGAGACTCGTTGTTGTCAATAAGACTTTCATTTATACTGAAAATTTTCGGAATAAAATATTAAGAATTTGTGTCTATATTTCTATGCACTAATTGAGCGCGCATGAATTTTTATGCGGACCTGAGTACTACGTTTATCTACATCCGCCATGCAATTGTTAACGTGGCAGTTCAAGTCCATGTATTATAAGTTCAGTTTCCATGACTACTTTCAGTACTTTGATTAAGAGCACTAAGGACATAATAAATCACTACATGCAAATATATTTTACCAAACAAAAGACATAAATATTGTGGAGGATATATAAGACTTACTTATTTGAATGAATCTTCCATGCTCTCAATAACAACACTAGAAATTTGGCTTGTTTTCTGAAGATGTCAATAGGTTTTCTCTATAACAAAAATAACATAATAATTTTTTAATATGATGAATGATTTGTACTTATTTGAATGAATCTTCCATGCTCTCAATAACAACACTAGAAATTTGGCTTGTTTTCTGAAGATGTCAATAGGTTTTCTCTATAACAAAAATAACATAATATGATGAATGATTTGTACTTATTTGAATGAATCTTCCATGCTCTCAATAACAACACTAGAAATTTGGCTTGTTTTCTGAAGATGTCAATAGGTTTTCTCTATAACAAAAATAACATAATAATTTTTTAATATGATGAATGATTTGTACTTATTTGAATGAATCTTCCATGCTCTCAATAACAACACTAGAAATTTGGCTTGTTTTCTGAAGATGTCAATAGGTTTTCTCTATAACAAAAATAACATAATATGATGAATGATTTGTACTTATTTGAATGAATCTTCCATGCTCTCAATAACAACACTAGAAATTTGGCTTGTTTTCTGAAGATGTCAATAGGTTTTCTCTATAACAAAAATAACATAATATGATGAATGATTTGTACTTATTTGAATGAATCTTCCATGCTCTCAATAACAACACTAGAAATTTGGCTTGTTTTCTGAAGATGTCAATAGGTTTTCTCTATAACAAAAATCACATAATATGATGAATGATTTGTACTTATTTGAATGAATCTTCCATGCTCTCAATAACAACACCAGAAATTTGGCTTGTTTTCTGAAGATGATAAGAGGTTTTCTCTATAACAAAAATAACATAATATGATGAATGATTTGTACTTATTTGAATGAATCTTCCATCATGCTCTCAATAACAACACTAGAAATTTGGCTTGTTTTCTGAAGATGTCAATAGGTTTTCTCTATAACAAAAATAACATAATATGATGAATGATTTGAATTTAATTTGAGATCGCTCATATTAAAATCTGTAAGATTTGTTTTCTTTGAGCTTACGTATACTCCGATTCTGATAGAACATCTTTAGAATCATCGTTGCTACATTCATGTTAATTGTCGACATGTGTGTTTTGTATTGTGTCCTTTATTTGCAGATTTTGTTTCTACTTTCTACTAAGCTTCACTAAGAAATGTCTCAAGAAAATATGGTTTACCTTTTTCCGTCTTAGCCTCCGCCGAAAACTTAGCATCCCTTCCTTAGCTGTTTCCTCTTTCGCCGCGGGGTCCCTTTCACTCGCGCTTTTGGTTTTATCAGTCTTTTTTAAGACATCAAAAAAATTCTGCGCTCGCTCCTTCTGTTCTTCGTTCAATATTACCGATTCTCTTCTTGGTACGGGAGAAGATGACCCGAGGACAAAATCAGACTTTTTAGTGATATCTGAAGCCTTATCCTTTCTCTTTCTAGTTTTCATAAGAACATGGGTAGCTATGCTTCCTCTCTTTTTTCCACGTCCGTACGAAGCTTCCAAAATTGCTAGCTCACCAGTTTCGCTGTCAAGGGATGGTCTATGCTGCCTCTTTCCATTCATCGTATTCAGCGTTTGAATCATCCGCAATTTCCTTATTTCTAATTCTGTAAGCACACCAGCAGCGCTGTCTGAACTAGAAAGAGATCTTACAGAATTGCTTCTGTTCAAACTTGATAGTCTTCGTCTTCTTGAAGTTCTCCTGGGTGAGTATCGCTCATCCTCTGATTCACTTAGAGAAAAAACTTCTTCCTGACCGACTTCGGTAATGTCGCTTTGAACGCTAGGAAATCTTTTCAAAGCTTTGAGGCACGCAATCTTGCTTAGGTCCTCCCTGAGGCCATTCAGAATGGAATCCCGGCGGGACGACCGTCGGCGTGTTGTGTCGGGCTCATCACTTGGGGATATGATGGAATATCTGCGTCGATTTTTGACCGGGCTGCTACGGTCGGTAGATGATTTAAACAAACTGCGTCTTCTTGTTGACGTTGGAGGCGGATCGATGTCACTTAAGCTGTGTCTTCGACGAGTCTGTCGTACGGGGCTGATTCGCCTCTCGGTGAACGAGATCAAATCACCAACAGTACTCTGCTCTTTTACTAATCCAAGTCCATCATCTCTTGTTATTTCACTTAAATCCAACGGCGGGGCTCGCCTACCCACAGCCGCCATATTTTGTTTCCAATTTCAGATTTTAGGTTAAACTTCGGATTTTTTAAAAGTTGTTCTAATTAACATCACATGTTTTCTGTTTCGCCTTCTCTTGAGGTTTAACCAACTCAATCTCTGAGAATTAAATTAAGCAAATAATCGCTTTTTACACGGATTTTAATTTCTGTTTCAAGATAGTCAGAGGTAATGTTTATAATTAATCTTGTATAATATCCGGATTTAAAATCCTGATCAATCACCGAAGTATTATTATAGGCATATTTGTTTAAAGTTAATTCTTAAACTAGTCAGGTCAAAGTAGTACCAACTTATTGTCTTGCATAAAGCGGATTACTGCAAGTGGTAAACGTACTTAACACAAATACGTGATGTACTTCAAATGCGCTTCTGTTGTGGTCCCCGTTATTTGAGGGCAAATAAGAACATATAAAAACAAATTGGTAATTTGTAAGTTGGGGTCTATCGAGGAATATATTATTGCTTAGTAATTTAATGTTGACTAGCAGATTTTGTATTGCGAATCATATGTAAATACATGTAGTTAGATGTAAACTATAATCCTGAAATAGGGCCTCTCTCAAGACATTCTAATGCTACGTTGTGAAAGTGAACGTCTTGAATGGGCAAAGAAATATCATCATTACGCCTACTTACGACGTACACTTATATTATTTAATATTACGATTGTTTTCATTGTGTTTCTTGAAAAGGCCTTTTTCTATCATCATATAAAAGGTATGATATATTGGTAAAAGGACCAGAGTAATTATTCTGTTGACAACTAGAAAAAATATGCGTTTTACTTTTTTCTTTCTTTATCTTTTATTTACTTATTCTGATTGGTTTGTTTCGAGTCCAGTATCAAAATAAACCAATGGTAAAACTACGTTTTGAAATTGTACTCAGGGCTCGGTCCAATCCCTATATGAGGCCGGGTACATACTTTGACAACATTGTTTTTTATCTGTGAATGCATGACGTCTTTATCATACAAGATTATGTGTGTGTGACATTTCGGTCGACATTTGATCGATATTCATTGCAGTTATGGAAAGTTGTTAATATGAGTAACGCGTTGTACATGAAAGGTTGGTGAACGAATGTAAAGTCTCAAGTTTCCTATTACATGTATAATTATGAACTTAATACAAGCGGAATATAAGGACATCTGGTTCCCTTTGATCTTGTTTTGTTTAAGCCAAAACTATTTTGTGACCATAGGGTTTGTTGTTGTATGTTTACGTGTTATGATTTTGGTTAGTACCGTGTTGTCTCTTCCACGAAGGAGCATGAGGTGATCCGGAAGGTTACGGAATGACCCGAGTCATTTCCTTCGGTCAACATTGGTCACGTAACCAATTGTATTCAATAGTTGATGCTTATTTTGACGAGTTTGATTTATTTGTTCTGGTTTTAGTTGCATTGGACTTCAAATCATGTATCAACTTTCACACCAAACACGTGTTATATATTACATCAAACCACGTGTCATTTATCACATCAAACACGTGCTACATATCACATCAAATCACGTGTCAATTATCTCACCATAAGTTACCGACTTATCCTGTAAACGACTGTAAACTTACTGCATATTTGATTCCGCGGTATGAGGTAGTTTTATTTAGTAAATAAAACTACCTGGTGGTATTGATAATAGAAAACAAGAAAACATGTATTTTACAAGTTTTATTTGGTTACAGTTTAAAATGTTAAAAATAGAACGATGTCGTTATGAGAAATTCCGGATCGTTTGGATGTTAGCATAGTCTGTTTAATGGCGGCGGATTTATGCCTCGCAAGCTGGGTTATTTTCCCATTCAGCCACACCTTCAGGTGTACCATCAAAGTCGACGCCCTCGGCACACTGAAAATAAATCATTACATGTATCATCAATTTGAAATATAGCGAAAATTTAGAAAACTGTTACTAAGGTAATTGGTCGTTACAGCGAAGTAGTGTGTATGATAAAGTGATCACGAAAAGAGGATACACTGTACGCTGTTGTATAAACTAGGATTAATCACATCGAATAAAAATTCAGTAATCGCCGATATAATAATCAAAATATGAAATAAATTCTTCAGGTGTACACAAACAAGTGTTTAATAATCGCGCTTGAGATGTAATTTGGCGATGAGACAAAATAATGAATTAAATAGTTAAATGAGTTAAACAGTTTAGCGAAATTGAAACACTTAAATAAAAGGAATTCGATCAATCATTCAAAGATATATTAGAACGACATACGATCAAAACAATATATCCAATGTTATTTATATATAATCTATTCGTAATCCATACCGTTATACAATTTATAATTCATACAGGATTTAATTGGTGACTTAGTGCCCGAGACAGCCTTTAAAAAGCTTCTTAATATTGACGAGCTTCGTTTCATTATGGACAAAAAAAAAACTGTTACAATAAAATATGTGTTAGCGGCCACTTCCAAGTAAATTTAAGGCTAATCTGAGAACATAGCTATTCTTAAAAGCTGACATTGATTAACAAAATGAACTCCGAACACAGGCCACATGTCAATAAAGACTATATAGTATGTATTTCCCAAGGTTGGCATTCGTTCACATATTGTTTGACTATAGTCTTTGAAATGAGGGAGGGGGGCTGGATCATGAAGCGGTCTTTTTATGGAGGTTTTATAGCATATTTGTGCAGTTGATAACAAGAAATATAAAAACTTACTTCAAGTGGCATACCACGCTCGTCAGCCACGGTTCCACACCTGCAGCTTCTTCCATAAACGTCGGCCTTGGATCCAGCTTCCATGAACGTATCAAACAACATACAACCTGAAAACACGTGAAATATAATTACAGTAAAACGTTGATATCAACACCATCTCGCTCTCAATACCAGGTCACATGATCAAATATATATTTAAGACTTCGACTAACATCCGAAATAAGTTACAGTTGTAATAATTCAATTTGAATTCAAAGTTGAAACGTATTGTTATTTAGTTTAAATGAACACAACAATAATTAGACTAAATAACACCATTTTGTCTGTCAAAATGATTAATATCGCGCTCGTTTTCATGTACAAAATGTGCATGTAGTTGTCATTTCAAGCAATATTGATTATTTTACTATCTGTTTTAAATGCTCAGTAAAAGAAAAATCAGTCTCCATTAGTGGTTGCTGAATCAAAGCACTGAAAGCGCGACTGGAATAGGACACGAGTCACATGACGAACTAGCTAGCCATGTAAAGAACTTCATACCTTCTACGCATACGCCTTCATTACAAACGCTTCCACAGGAGCAGTCCCTGTAAAAATAATGGGTTATATATTAGATATTCATTGACACAGAGTGGCCGAATTAGAAAGAAACACTCTTTATCAACAATATATGAAAAGGAAATACAATTACGTTCATTCGTAGCTTTCAGTATGATCAAAGAAATTAACGCTAATGATTATTATTTTTTATTAACAATAATAATGTTTCAGCAACTGCTAATTACAAAACATACGATCTTCCAATTTTACTAATTAAGAAGTGTTAAGTCAACATAAGTATATATTATATAAGTTCGTACGCTGTCTCGTCACATGAGTCATCATCATCCTCTGCCACAACTTCTTCAACAGGTGCAGCGTCTTCAGCAGGTGCGGCCTCTTCATCAGCTATAACATAGCTTGCAGCAACAATTACCAACAAAGCGAGAGCTAAACGAGCCATTTTGAGTTATAAGCTGAAAAAAAAATCCGCAGAAATACTTTGTATAAAAATTCTTACTTTTATATACATGCATAAAATTAACTACACAACAGTCTCATAAAGTTAAGCAACTCTTTGAATACAAAATAAATATTCCAGTTATATACAACCCAATGAAGTTTTTGAGAGGAATAGTCATTTTGTCCTGCAGTAAATGCGCTGTTCATTTCAAACAGAATATATGGCAGTTAATGTCGATTTTTTTCCGAATAAAGTATACATGTATGTATTAAATGTCTATGGTTATCAAGAACAAACAACGTTATTCCAAAGGAACTTTTGAAAGAAGAATGAAAATACAACATTAATAAATGCAAAATGGAGTAAATGATAATTATTCAACTTACGTGTTTTTTTGGAAGTTCAACGCTGGTAGTTAGAAGTTTCGTGAAAACTTAGTTAGTGCGGACCATACTGAGTGCTCCACTATATATACACCCGCAATGGCGCCATATTTTTCTGAGTGGTCCTTAATCATACTGGTCAATCGTGGTCAGTTGATGCTGTTGGTAACATATGTCCAGTGCACCACACCTTTGTTTTTATTCGTTCCAATTAACGACACGTGTGGTCCATGTTGTCTGTGGGGAATTTTAGAAAAATAAAATCACAAGGGCTAAACATCTCTTCGCGGCCGTTTAATTTCGTATATTATATATAATATTTAATAATGAAAATAATTCGCATTACAATTGTCGACCGGTTTCGTCCTTCGACTAATTTTAATTATCTTTTTAATTTTCAAGTTTATTATTAGACTCAGCACAAATTTTAACATTATATATAATTATTTATAATAACTAGATATACGAATAATATTTAGTTTATATGCTTGATTTAATAATGTTTGATGATTAACCAACATTTACTGATATGAGTATTAATATGATATTTACTTAATATGGGGATGAACTATATATAGCGGGTCGAAGCATCTTCTTGGGGGCAGTTCTCGCCTGAAACCTTTTTTGAGGAATGTACTGATTTCAAGGAGTAAATTGGAAAGGGTAGAATTGCATGAATTCAGAGAAATGTTCAGGGGGCGCCTTTTACAGGCTACGACTATTAGAAAGAAAACCCTTGCTATTGTAAAAGGAAGGTGCATTTCGAACATACGTAACGCGATTATCGCTTTTACATTCCATGCATTTAGAAAGTGGGACAAATATAAACATAGCTCTCGTGTATATTCTCACAAATTAACGTTGTTTTGGAGCTAGAGAGTTTTAATAGGCCCAATATCTAATGTAATATATACAACTACTGTTTAGGATTTTCCACCAATTCAACGTCTAATTTTGTTAAATGGGTGTAACTTAATGTATATCATACATGCGACATTCAATTCTACCGCTAAATTTTGTGACACTACATTACACAGTACGGTTGTCATCACGTCAAATACACGTGTTGGTGTATGAGTGATATGATGACAATAATACCTACATCTGCTGGTCGTTATTACAAAACAACCAGACAATGTTTAATATGACTTTATTTACGAACTCTTAACTAACTATAATGGTAACATGTTTTACTGATACATGCATAATGATGTGGCCGCGATTTTGTCGACCACATTTTCAGTCAACCCGTCAAATAACACTGCAGATTATTTATGATAAAGCATATTAGATATGTTCCATTCGAATTCATTCCTTTATTCATTTGAATATGTTTTAATATTTGATAATTAATGTATAGTTTTCACCAATTATATATCTTTAAAATATTTGCCCTTACTTTAACACGATATATTATAGATTTCGATAAAGCGACAAATTCACTTTTATCACCGTACATTTATTGGCCTGTTACCTACTAAGATTTATTGCCTCAACGCCTTCTCCACATAAATCACGTGACAAAAACACAAAATGGCGTCAGCCCTGTCGGAGGAAGAATTTCATCGTTTGCAGGTAAACTCTCGACGAGATTCATTAAATGGACATAAGTACATATAGTTATTAAGAAAATGACAACCTTACTAAATTAATGTTCAAGAAATATAGGTGGGCGTTTCCTGTTGTCATTTAATCTTGCATAGTTTTGGATGTGCACGAATATCCGGATACGGCAGTCAAGGGAGGGTGTTAGGCTTTATAAATTATATAACTCAATGTGTTGTTAAACGTGTGTAAAACACATTAGTACAAAAAAAATGCAGACATAGGAAGATATAGAATCCCTTCAAACGCAACTACTTGCATGTAAATTAATGTAATCATTTGACCGTAAAAATGATGTGTAGCAACCAATCAAGGTCTGAAAATATTTATTGAATTTTATTCTATGGTCCAAATAGTTAATTCGCCGATTTCCAGTTAAGCGCCCCCTAGCGGTACACCGCTATATGGTGAAACAAGATGGCAGCGTATGGGGTCATGCGGAAAGCAGTGGAAAGTCGATATATTTTATCATCTACTGAGAGTTATTTTCTACAAAAACATCTACGAATTGAACAGTCATTTCTTTTATGTGCCACAAATTTCATGCTTATATACATGTATTATTTAAATCGCACATCTACACATAGACAATATATATTACACCAGATAGTTTAATATAGACTAAACTACATCAAACTATAGACATGATTATATTTGCTTATAGAAATCAGGGTCTATTATAATGAGTGATCCTGTAGAAATGCTCTCAGCTGCGAGTTTATATAAAATAATAATACAATTAACTTATAGTTAAAAGTGCACACTTCTTATCCACACTTCAAAAACATTTTGTAAAACAAATGACCAAATGTATACGTTTTAATACTGGTGAAATACTCCCCGGGTCATTACTGTCTTGACTATTTTTCAGTTTGTTATAGAAATACATGTATAAATATTTGTTCATACTTATATAGTTTAGATCGCCATGGATCGCCTCTTCAAACCGATATGTTAAATGTGTAGAATGGATAACCTAAGGTTGAAAACTGTAAAAATAGGCTATAAATTTATAATATTATATTAAGTTAGTATACTGTACATACAAAACTTTAGATGTACATGCATATCGGTAAAAACACATATAGTCTTTATATATATGTCCCCTTAATGTAGAGACACAGACAAATATAAATAAAAATTCATATATAGCTTGTGCGTAAATCTATTTCAATATTCTTATCAGATAAAAAAAAAAAACTTAAATTCATAAAAAATCTTTTTTTTTAAGTCTGATATATTTCAGAAAATACATTAAGGTAGATAATCGTCAGTAACTCATATACAGGTTCGTTATAATGATGTGCTAAAATTAATGTTATAATTATAATTAAAGATCTAGGCATGTCCTTCTATGTGCACACATATATCTCGGATCTTTTATAATGTTATATATGTTGTCTTTCAATTAGTATTTGCTGTCACCATCTTTTGCTCACATGACCCCAGTTTCGATCTTGTTTAGAAATACAAATAGATGAAAAAGGAAATATAAAGGCGTTCATTTAAATATAAACTGTCAGGCTTTTTTAACGTTTATTGGCAGGAAGTATATTGGTCTCCCACTGTGTCGGACATAATATAACTGATAGGGGGTATTATGTCAGCTTGATGTATACCTAGATAGTGCACAAAGAGCGATACTGTTTATTATTTTTATAAATTGGTTAAAATTGTGGCTTGGATCACATTAATTAGTCCCTGATTGTTGTAACATGAAGTCGATAAACTGTATATTTGTCACAGTTTTATAGTCACAAACATGGGTGCGAATATACACTTCAAATTAATTTAAACTTAACACCGGCCTGTAATGTAATGTCTGTTTGAACTCGCGTACTAATAAACTTTTCATTGAAACATAAGTAATGAAAGGATTTGTCAAATTTGTTCTATTGTGAAATGATATTGAAGATGAATACTATCTTGTATAAATGTGTCTTTATGTTACCTTACAAAATACATACATGTACGAGTATAAAATTATAATAGTGTAGTGTATAGTTTTACGCTATATTGATTTGTGGTGTCAAACTGTAAATATAATATATGTTAGAAATGAATGTTCAGCTGTTTGTACGAGAATGCGTATTTTTTCTACTTATGACGGTTTCTGACTATGACAACTATTTTGTTACTTACTTCTTTAATTACAATGAAAGCATACTTAATTTATAAACTAATTATAAGCTAGCCTATTAAATAATCATGGCCTGTTTGTAAAATTATAAATTTTGTTCTGTTATATTCAATATCGGAAAAAAAGTTGTTTATAAACGTACGCACACATATTTCTGTCACTATAATTTATATGGTGCTTACATGAACCCAGTTTGGAAATGTAAAAAAGACAACAACCTATTCTAAAATGTCAATGCAGCGTATGCTGTTTATACTGACAGGAAGTATATTGGTATCCAACTGTGTCAGACACCATAAAACTGATAAGGGGTCTGATAGAACAGCTTGATGAATATATCTAGATACCGCACAAAGGGCGATACTGTTTATTACTTTATCACTTGTATAACTGGGATCACATTAATTAGTATCAGATATTATGATAACTTCAAATCGATAATCTGTATATTTATCACAGTTTTTATTCACATACGAAGTTGTGAATTAAATTGACCTTAATCATTCGAACAAAACATTTATAGTAATAATTTCGGTATGATCTAAGAAACTTTTCATTAAAACGCAATTAGTAAAGATCGAAGCGATTTGTTAATTATATTTGTTAAATCATAAATGATAATTACGATGAATATTAATTGTTTTGTATAAATGTGTCTTTACGACATATAATATATGTATTTCAAGGTACGTATATAATATATATATATTAAGGTTTTGATTTGTGTTACGCTGAAAAAAACAAATTATTATTAGAAATTAACGACTGTTTGTACCTGAATGCTTATTTATTCCACTTATAGTTTCTGACAATTATTTTGTGACTTAATAATAATTATCACAATGAAAATATACTTACCTTATGAAGTTAATAATTAACCATATGTACTGTTTTATTGAATCTGCTTCCAGTGGAAACAATAGTTAAATCTCATAAACAAGTCAAAGTTTTGTCAAAATATTTATTCAATCATCACATTCAAGTTTTTATAATATACATGTAAATTTATTATTTACCGAAAAGCGTGTACTTTCGATGTATATATACAAATGCATAAACATGCTGACAGACATTCTAACTTCAAATGCCCGTATATATTACTAATACGTACATAAAATATGGTTAAAACGGACAAAGGGGTCAATATTTAATTGAAAGAAAATGGGATGCGTAATCTATTTAAATACAACATCATTTCAGAGACTATAACGGTTATTATATCAATGTTTATCAATCGCCGTAAACGACGAACAAGCAAAATCTGTCAAGCGCATGTAATGAATAGGATATGACCCCATACGCTGCCATTTTGTTTTCCCATATAGCGGTGTACCGCTAGGGGGCGCTTAACTGGAAAGTCGCGAATTATGTCCATCTTCAGGATTTTATTTTTTGTAAATACTGTATTGTGTGAAGAAGTCTTTTTAACATAATATTGCCCAAATTCTAATTTTTTTGGCAGAATTATTAACTTATCAATTTCTGCATTGTCAGAATAAATGAAACATGCCAGAAGATTTGTTAAGAGGATTTTCAAAGTTTGTGTCACTTTACACTTGTAGCCATTATCATCTGAAGATTTACTACAATGTTTCTTAGGCTTACAACTACTATTATTGTAACTATGCGCATTACCTTACTAGCAATTTAGTATTTACTAATTTACTGTGTATTAATTTGTCAATTACAGTTGCAGCTTATTGAACTTAGGACAGCAAAATATGAGCTTGAAGCGCTTAGTAAAAAACAAGATAGAGGTTTGTTTTAAAAATCATTCAGTCATTAATTATACACTAAATAATTGCTTGCATTTTCTGGACTGAATCATGAATAGTATCATGTATATCAATATGTCGTTTTATTGGATTCTATTTTCCTGAGCAATGAACTATAATTTTAATTGCGTTAGATTAAAAATAATTACATCTTTGGTAACCATTTGTGAGTTGTTAAGTTTTTCACACAAAAAACTGTAAATCTTTGGTTAACATTATATTGATCTTACGATTTATAACTTATATTTTTTTCTTGTCTACTCACAGAAATTGTGTCACTCAAAGATGCTGCGGAAACAGCTGAAAGGGAATTACAGAAAGCACAAAAGGTTTGTTTCCTGATTATATCTTACCATGAAACAGGGAGGTTGTATTGTGTCCTAGCAGTGGCTATATACATGTTATGTAAAATTCCTGGTATAAATTAATTTCTCTAAATCTTCAGGCCATTGGCTGATTCTTCTGAAGGATTATAAGTATCCAGGATATTTTTAGACCAGTTTCAACATGGGTGCCATAAATTCTCTTCTGTAAACAGATTGTTTTCAACCCAAATTGAATGAAAAATTTCTATTAAGAAAATAAATGAACCGAATGTCATTAGTATGTGACTTGATTTCAGACATCAGCCCTTAACTCATATTTACCTCCATTTGGCATTTAAAGCAAAACTAGTGAAGTCCTCTGAACAACGGAGATGTCATGAATATCTGTTTTTTTTTTTTTTTTGTATCTCAAGCTTTTTTATATTATTTCAGGCTGTGAACAAGAGCAAGAAAGCAAAGGTAAACATAATAGTTTATAGAGTTATTGGTGTTGCATAATCCTTGAAATGTATTGGAGTAATATACATCTAATATCCTTAGAAAATTTAGAAAAAGTAAAAATAGTCCAACTTCCATGTATGGATTTGATTGTAGGAGTTTACTCAGATTCAATAGAAACCTTGATTTTATCTTAAGGTTCAGGTAAAACTTAAGCACTGGCACTAAGAATGTATTTTCCATGTTTTAGGAAGTGGAATTATTGCTGCAAGAAGCTGACTGTTTACAGATGAAATTACAAAGTCAGGAAGATGACTTCAGGGTACAAAATCAGACTCTGATGCAAGAGTTAACTTCTGTGAGTTATAGTTATGTGTTAGTTTAAAATGAAGCCTGAGTTATTTATGAACACACTTAGTTTTTGTGCCCAATCTGACTGTACATTACTTAAATGCTTTGACTCTTCAGCACACGGTGCATATCATGACATAAAAATATGATAATAATGGTGATATAAACTACACTTCAAAATTCTACTTCACTGTAAACATTCTTTGGCAGACAGTCAAATGAGTAACATTCAACATTTCCACATCCTCAATAAACCAGGACTTGTTTTATAGATGTAGTCATTGTCCAATTGCTACTTCCATGTTGAAATGTCTCAGACCCAGAGTGTAAACATTAATATAAATGTTTTATAATGACAGCTTGTGTCACAAAATGAGGATTTAGAGAAACAGCTGACTGAGGTGCGAGCTAAGGGAACTATTGAGGTGAAACCAACTGAGGATTCCTCACATCATGAAGATGAAATAAGAAGATTACAGGCCCAGAATGCAGCTTTACAAAAAAGTCTATCTCGTAAGTTCTCAATCAAATGTTGGACTATTTGTGGAAATTGTTTTTATTCTATATTAGCTATATTTAGCTCATAATTTGATGACATCATAAGTACAAACTATATTTTTTGTCTCCCTTTTATGATGCTTGACATTGTATAGAGATGTTCTCAGATCCGAGTAGGTCAGCTGTTACAATTTTTTCGTTGTGAATTTCATGTTTTATTAACCTTTTATCTTTTTTTCCATTTGTTTCTTCAGAACAACAAAACAAAGTGTTACACAAGAGCGAGTCAGAGGATAGTTCTAGTGTAGATGCTGATAGTGGACTACAGGATGAAACTGGTATGTAAATTTTGAGTATGGAGACCAGTCACTCAATGAAGCCTTCCCATTGGACTGTTGTATAATTTATTTAAAAATCAACCAATCAGAGACATGTGTTGTATGACTGGTTTTAAGTTATAAATTTTGACAATTGTTTAAATATACTGTACACCAGTTTGAAGGTATGATGTTTTTTATGCCCTTGGGGCATGACAGAGGGCAAATAGTGAATTTCATGTTAAAACTCTGTTATGATTGTTGTACAAAATAATGATGACAGAAAGTCTGACTTTTCACTATTTTTTTATGTTTAACAAATTCATATTGATGATTTGGCTGAAATTTGTTCGCCTTGGATTTACATGATGTGATTTATGTTGTATAATATTATAATATCAATGTGTTATATTGTAGATACAGATGTTAATGTAGATAACCTCCAGACACAATTAAATGGTAATTTAATGTTTGTTACATATTAATGATACATATTTATTGACTTTATGTTTATTCATGGTAGTCCTGATAACCTGTATGGCTAATATCTGAAGGGTGTTTATCTAATATATCTGTAAAAAATAGAAAGTCTACCTGGTGATATTAATATGTCGATCCCTGTAATGATTTAACTTTAGACATTACTTTGGTGATCATTTTTTGTGTCCCAGTCTAGATTTTCACCTCACTAGTACTGCAGTAGTGTTTGTCAGTTCCTTATTGAAACAAAATGAAAGTAGTTCAGACCAACTAATGGCTGTATGTAATGGATATATTGTTGATACACGGCATTGCACCAAATCTTAAAAACTTAAAAAAATTTGCATTATTTTGGGAGAACTTTTGTTCAGTCTTTGCTTTCAAGTCACTTTCCACTCTTTTATTCCTTTCGTTAATTTTTTTTCTTGCATAAAACCTGTCTGGGTATATTTTCATACAGGATAAAGGTCAAAATCAGAAGAAAAAACAATTTTCCAACCTACTGAAGCTCTTCTAAAGTTCAGGGTCAGTGGAGAGCAAACAAACATATTTTTTTAAAATTTAGGTCAGAAATGCTATAGAAAAGTCCTGTTAAGCCCACCTCTCAGGAACGATCGCAAAATTTTCTCTGCTTGATACAACAATGATTTTATAACACTTCCTGTATCTTATCTTTTATGTGGTAACTTTACATCTTTCGGAACTGTAGCAGAACTATTTCCTTCGTCACAATGAGTCATTTGGGTATTGCATTGATCACATGATGCACCACAAGTTTGTTTTTCTTTCTTTTAGATCTGAAAATTAGTTTAGATACTGAATCTGAAGAGAAAAAAATGTTGAAAGAAAAACTAAATGAAACTGAGGTAAGTCTTTGATAGCAGTTTTATAAACATCATTTAAGTTTGTCTAAATGAATTGGTTTTGTTATTAACTAGTCTGATTAACAAGTTGGTAGAACATGTGTTTTGCAAGCAGCAGATCACGACACTTTGTTTTCTTCCTCCTATAATTGGAAGTGTATATTGCATTAAAAAATTCTTTGTTTTGACCACATTCTGCATTATTGTTTAATTAAACTGTCAGTACCACTTGATAAAAGATCTGTATTGATACTGATTTAAAGCTGCATAGTTTTGTATTTAATTTATTTAATTATGAATGCATTGTTTATGAAAGATAATGCTGTGGTAGATTTTCTTTGTGTTTTTGATGCATAAGATTAAATAATAACATACACTCTTTTCAGGAAAAGTATGCCAGTGAAGTGAAGAGCTTGAATGATGAGTTAGAAAAGGTAAACATGGACACTCATTTATAACCTGGATAGCATTAGTTTTTACAAAAGGATTTGGTTGGACTTGATCTTTAACTCAATTTTGTTTTAATTTAGGAGGGCCATAGCCTTTTTCACAAATCTTTAAGTTAAAAATCTATCATAACAGTAACTGCAACATACTCTTCAGTGTAAAATGTATTTGTGGGTTGGGCTATGTAAACTGATATGCCTAATTCTACCTGTCAATTAAACTCTCTGTTGTTTAAAATAGCACAAGAATGGGTGAGTCATCAACTGACCACTGGTTAGTAAAGTACTCCTGTTATATAGAAAGCATCGGCTGCTCAACATTAGCACGTGCCTCTGTTTACAAACAGAGAGTTTATCAGCAAGTAGCCACACCTCCCGGGGAAATTCAAATTCAAATTTTCTGTTGGACAGGTTTAAACTTTTTCTCAAAGTAACACTTAGAATTAATATATAACTAAGATTATTGGATGCAATATTTTGACATGGAATAATTTACCTTTGTGAGAATTTTCAAAGAATATTTTTCTGTAGTTTATTCAAAAATTTAAAAAAGGGCTCTCTGATATGAAACATGCATAAAAATTCACAAAAACCCGCCCCAGCGCCATCTAGTGGTTTATATAGTCCAGTTACCCCTTTAAGTCGATAAGTATTTTGGGTCTAAAAGATATGCCTTAGTGCATATTCAGATTAGTTTTAACCCGTTTAGTATTTAGAAAAGATTGCATAGATATCATCACTGGTTCATTACAATCAACTTAAAGCATTAGAAAAGATGAAATATGCGACTTGAGCTCAGAGATCAACCTCAACTTTTATTACCTTGGGTCATGGTTGGATATTTTTATTGTATCAGATTCATAAACTGAATTTTTCACATAATTAACAAGTTTTTCAATATTACAGGTGTCCGAAAAGTTAAAGAAAAAACAAGATAGTTATAACCAGTTACAGGAGGAAAAAGAATATATTTTCAAAGAGAGCAGGTGATTAAAAATCTTATTTTCTTATCAATATCATTCATGTAGTTCTTATCACTGTTACACCTTATATATGCTTGTCAATATGAAGACAATATTTAACTGCATCTGACTATTGTCAGGTATTTTAACCCTTGTCTTTCCCTATGGGTTTAGTCTCCTGTAAAAATAACATATCAGGGATATTAGCCAAATCCTTAAGCTGGTTTTCTTTTAAGGGCTAGTTTTTAAATATGTGTAGGATTTTTGGAGATACTCATTAATTTCTGTTGTAATAAAAGCTTAATTTTACCAGTCCTAATAAAATATTTGCTAAAGGTCTGTGGTCTACGGGTCTTTCTTGACATAATATCATGAAAATTTAAGGGTATATAAAGTAGTTATGGATTTTCTCCTTCACAGGCATTATGCTTATAAAGCAAGTGTTATTTTAAGTCTATTTGTAAGCCAAGTTATTACCATGTTTCAGTACTAAATTAGAAGAATTACAGTCAAGTAAAGAAAGGGATCAGAAGTATTATACAGATCAGATCAGTAAATTACAGCAGGAGATTGCCAGATATCAACGTGTAAGTATTCTATCTGTCATTATGGGCACTTTTAAAGGGAAATAACTCTAGATTGACATCAGAAATTCATAGTAAAACATTTGCAAAAATTGACTTTCTTGGTTTATATTATACTGTATAATTCAGAAATGCTAACTTTGATGCTTTTAATAATAGGTGCTCGGTACCATTTTGTCAATCCAATTGGTGAATGTTCTATGTAGAAAAACAACAATGTTAAGCAACCGTGGTTTAAGGCCATGGAAGTAGCTGGATTGGCTTACTATTTTCATATCTATACACTGGCTCCCCCATTGTCCAATTGTGAGCACTACCGCAACAGGAACCAAAATATTGATGGACTTTAAACAAATCAATAGTTAACATTTGCTAAATGTATGATTCACAACTTTACCTTTGTGATCATTGATGTCTTTGAACTTTAACTACTTCGCTGAAGTATTTTTGTACTTTAAAAGGAAGCATATGAATTCTTGATACATATTGATTAAGTTTTCATTCATTTACATGAAAATAAATGTCTTCTTTTTTTACATGTTGTATATCTGACACAATCTGTGTATAATTTGATTATATTTTATTAGCACAATTAGGGTTAGTTGTCTTCAGCAGAATTATGATAACATTATATAAAATGATAGTCATTGATTGTGTAATGTTTAAGGCATATTGAAATCAAGTATTCTTTTTGTGAAAATCTTAACAGTTGTTTGCAATATTGAAATATAACATTTTTTATGCTATTGACAACAAGTATTATTGTCCGGATGATTATAGGAATATTCATAAAAATTGATATCAAATGAATCAATATTTGTATGTTTAATTTCTAATTATGTTAAAATGTCTAATTCTGTATAAAACTTTATCTTTGTACTTCAGGTACAAGATGATATTAAGACAAATTCTGATCAAACAGTTAAACAGTTACAGAATAAGATGGCAAAAATGCAACAACAGGTATTCTTTAATCTGTCTTGTATTTGAATTAAATTAGTTGAAGTATAGACCACATATTACCTGGTGTATTGTTTATAAGGTTTAATTTATAGTGTGCATATGACTGTCTCAATGTGTCATGTATGTATAGAATGTAGAAGCTATGGCTTTATGTACTTTGACTGCATTGTAAAAAAATTAATGTATGTAGTTTTGTTATGTGATACTTTATGTGATGTAAGTGTTCAACAAGCACAGGTCATTTAAGAATGACTGCAAAATACACCTGGCATATTCAATGTCATTTTATATCATTTTTGATATCAACGGGAGTTGATATCCTTCCAGAACAACCCCTTTCTCCAGCCCTGTCATTCATTGCTTCTAATGCACCAGACATCCATCGCTCTACCCTAGACTGCAGATTCAAGCACCTGATAAGACACAATCTCGTTATAGTATTTTATATGCCTATCTTGACAGGACCTATTGTTTGAACACCTTTGCTAGGCATGTAGCATTCATGATAGTTGTCTGCTTACTAAGTTGATTGAATTATTCCAATTGGATTTTTACCAAACTTGGTCAAACTGCATAATATGGGCATAGTATCTAATTAAGATATCCAGAAAAGTCACCCTGGCACTCTTAAATTATGGTCCCTGATAATAATTCATAAATACATTGTACTTATATTGTATCCGATTTTCACCACATAATTTTGACAGGTGTGAATTGTTACTGTATGACACCCATGTTTTATTTATACATGAATTTTTCTTATATACAGCTTGATGCAGCAGACATTGTAGGAAGTCAACATTTACAGGAGAAAACTCATAAATATGAACATCATATCAAAGAACTACAGTCACAGATTTTGAATTTAACTCAGCGAAGAGACGATTTAGGAGCAGAACTTGAGGTTAGTGAAAACATTATTTATCTCTGATTATTGTTTATCTGCTGATTATTGGATGACTTCTTCTTATATACACCTACATTGCCTACAACCAGAGGAGGCAAAAGTAGAAGAACACTACTTTAAGCTTAAATTTTTGGTAGGAAATGCATTATTTAATCAGTTAAATATTCAATTAAAATAATGTGATTAGAGTGTCTCAAAGGTTTATTAGCAAACATGTTTTTTATGGATGAATATGTGCAGTACCTTCATCTGTATAGATAGTTTGTATGTTTGATTGATTAACTTTTCTTTTTTTTCATTATTTCAGGAAAGTCAAAGAGCCTGTCATCAACTGACAGAACAGCTGAATGATTTACAAAAGAACAGAGATACACAAATACAAACAACACAGGAAGCTAATAAGGTAGATAAATAACATTCTTTGATAAAAAATTGTTTGTTTCTGGTTGTTAAGGAATGGTATGATCACATGCTTACTTTTTCCATTTTAGGGAAATGTTTAAGATGTTGTTATAGAGAGGTTGTTGCTCTACAGAGGGCCACTCTAGAGAGGTTGTACTGTACTTCTTTGTTTACTATAAAATGGCTGGTAATCCTGAAGAGTGGTTTTATCCCCATTTAGTTATAAAAATATAAACCATTGATAAACTGATATCAAACTTATTCTTCTTATATTTTCAGTTAGCAGAGAAGAGGAAATCAATGTTAGATGAATTAGCGATAAAATATCAGAAAGATTGTGACAAACACAGAGAACAAATGTTAAGTCTAGAGGATAACTATGAATCTAAACTTAAAACATTGCAACACCACCTAGAACAAGAGCAGGTAATCTTATACTCTTTCATGACCTTGCAAGAGTTACTGTTCTTAGTTTGCTAGTATAATATGTTTAAAATGTTTGTTAGAGCTGAATATTACTTAGGAAGAACCATGTTTATTGTTTGGTCACAAGTTTATTTGTTCAAATTATCTATTAGTTTCTTTGTCAAAGCTTTTTTTTATTTTTTTGTTAGAAAACCAAGTCTGATCTTGAAAAGCTAAAGCCTGTTATGGAAGAACAACAAACACAGCTTAAATCTTATGAAGAGAAATGTGGATGGTTGGAGAGAAAACTCTCTGATACAGAGGTAGGTAACTCTCTAATTTGGAGATAAGTTATTATTTTTATAGATGTAGGTACTCTCTAATTGGAGATAAGTTATTATTATAATAACTTATCTCCAATTAGAGAGTACCTACATCTATAAAAATAATAACTTATCTCCAAATTAGAGATTTACCGACCTCTATAAAAATAAATTTAATTTATTTTTATAGAGGTCGGTAAATCTCTCCAATATGGAGGTAAGTAACTCTCCAGTTTGGAGGATGGTAACTTTCGAATATGAAGGTTAGTAACTCTCCAATATGAAGGTAAGTAACCTTTCAATATGGAGGTAAGGAGTGTTAGATTCTAAATTGCTGAAATAAATGCTTTGTTACTGAAATTGAATCTTAAAAAAGACTTTGTTATTTTAATTAAAATAAATCCTTAGTTATTAGAATAAATCCTTAGTTGCTAAAATGAATCCTTAGTTACCAAAATGAGTCCTTATTTATCAAGAGAAATTCTTAGTTACTGAAATAAGGTACTGAAAGAAATCCTCGCTTGTCTAGTAACTTCTTATAGTATTTTCTTTTATGAAAATGAGGTATGTTTAAGGTGAGAACTAATAAAGTTATAATTGTCTGTTGAATGTAATTGTTTTTTTATTATGACTTTTACTATTCTTTTTTTATGTTCAGGGTTCTCTTGATAAAACTTTAGATGAAAATGAGACGGCCATATTGGATTTGGCAAATCAACATGAGGAAGAGTTAGCTTCCTTGACAACCAAACATTCCACAGAAACTGATGAGCTCACAGTGACATTCCAAACAGAAATTGACGTAAGAATGAATTATAATTGTATAAATATTTTCTAAATAAAAAATGTGTAAGCTATCTTTTATGCTCTTTGGATGTTGACATTGTGTCTGAATGAAATGTAATGATTGTAATTAAAGGGAGTTAACTCCTGGTTGACAACAGAAGGTCATAAAGATGAAAAATTACAAAAGGTCAAATTATTTGTCATTCATGAAATGATAATTTCATAAATTGTGTATAGATATGTGAATTGAACTACAACTTTGGTCAAATTTAAATACAGCAAATTTTAATGTGTTCATAGTTACACTACAACTTTGTTGTTTAGAATGGATTCTCTTGTCATAACTTTGTGAATTGTCATTACTATCAAACAAATAAAAAATATTTTCAAGTTAAAAAAATGTGTCTATCTGTGGCTTACTTTCTCAATTTTTGTGTCGTATTTTTCAATTGAGTTACATTAAAAATCTTCACATGCATTGGAAATAGATAAGCATTCAGGGTAGATTTAGCTAGTATGATAGAATTTGAGCCAGTTTCAGTAGATCAGCTGATAAGGGCCATGGTCAACTTGTTCGGATTTTCTACTTTTAAATTTGACTGAAAAGCATACTATATTTAATTGAGAAAAATGCACTATTTGAATTGTAGAGTTTGAAAGAAACAGAAACATTACAGAAATCATTAATACAAGGTTTAGAAGATGAAGTTAAGAAATTAAAACAGGTAAATTATTCTGTGTGGTGTAGTTTGGTATCTATGATAGAAATTAATGTATTCTCTTTATTGTAAAATACTCCTTATTCATGTTATGTTTTTAGTGTATGGTGGATTTTTATTTAAAACTTACATAGCAGTCACCTCTCTTTAGGGATCAATCCATTTTTGAAGACTACTTAACTTTATTTTGTGACAGGTTTCCAAAATTTGCTTTATATTTCAATCGGTCGCCTGAAAGCTAAGACTGACTTGTTTGTTCTATTTTGGTCTTTATCACAGGTAACTGTATCATGAATAGATTATAAAAATATGAAAAAAAAAAAAATTAAAATATTTATTACTATATAATTTTAAATATTTATTACTATATTATATAGTAATAAATATTTAATTTTTTTTTTTTCATATTTTTATAATCTATTCATGATACAGTTACCTGTGGTCTTTATAGCAATTTTATAGAATACTTTCAATGCTGTGCTTGAAATTTTGTACTTTGTCTTACAGTATTACTGATTTTGATACTACTATGGTTTTTGTATAAGTTTGTTTTTCTAATGAAACTTGCAATATGTGAAGGTACTACCTAGTGTTATGTACATTTCTATATTATTTCCTATAGAGGTTAAGATAGTGTGTAAGGTCATTTATCCTCCACCACTGATCAATCATATGAAGACAATAGGTGTTACATGCGGGGAACAAGGTTAGGACTTGCTCAGAATCCAGGAAAATTGTATAGGTGTAAAAACTAAAAAATGTACATAATATATTTCCAGGTAGAGTTACTTCCCTTTGTTTATATTGCTTTTGTTTTTGATAAAATTACCGTTTTAGTCTTTTTGTTTGCTTAATTGTGTATGTTAAATTTCTAGGATGTGAAGGACAGTGTGAATGAAAGACATGTTCATGAGAAGAAGGGGAAAGCTGTGGTGAGTGGGTTTAATTAGGATACAAAATATTTATAGGGCTGGAAACATGATTCATTGTTGTTGCATAAATTTAAATATCTTAAAAGATTAGATCACTTGATGTATTGTTATAGTTTTTTGTGTATTTGATTTGAGTCTAAATTTTGAATGAAATATTTTGTAGCTAAAAGATCTGAAGAAACAATTACATGGTGAAAGAAAAAGGACTGAAAAATTACAAGAAAGACTTCAGGAAGTTCTGTCAACTGGATCTCATAATAAAAGTATGATTTTACTTATATATATTAACACTAACACAGTTAAACATGCGAACAAAAGCTGCATTATGGGTAAAACAACATGTGGCCTTTATTGAAAGGTGGTCTATATTCGAAGGTCATTTTATTCTGAATAATCAATTATCGTTGTTAAAAGAATGGCTTTTATTCACATGTGGCCTTAATTCTGAGGCGACCGCTAACACAGGTTTGACCTGAGCTGACTGGAGTAGAAGCTGACTGAGATCAGTCTGTAGTGTGTTAGGTATACAGAATTCAGATTCTGAGATCAGTCTGTAGTGTGTTAGGTATACAGAATTCAGATTCTGAGATCAGTCTGTAGTGTGTTAGGTATACAGAATTCAGATTCTGAGATCAGTCTGTAGTGTGTTAGGTATACAGAACTCAGATTCTGAGATCAGTCTGTAGTGTGTTAGGTATACAGAACTCAGATTCTGAGATCAGTCTGTAGTGTGTTAGGTATACAGAACTCAGATTCTGAGATCAGTCTGTAGTGTGTTAGGTATACAGAACTCAGATTCTGAGATCAGTCTGTAGTGTGTTAGGTATACAGAACTCAGATTCTGAGATCAGTCTGTAGTGTGTTAGGTATACAGAACTCAGATTCTGAGATCAGTCTGTAGTGTGTTAGGTATACAGAACTCAGATTCTGATATCAGTCTGTAGTGTGTTAGGTATACAGAATTCAGATTCTGAGATTAGTCTGTAGTGTGTTAGGTATACAGAATTCAGATTCTGAGATCAGTCTGTAGTGTGTTAGGTATATAGAATTCAGATTCTGAGATCAGTCTGTAGTGTGTTAGGTATACAGAATTCAGATTCTGAGATCAGTCTGTAGTGTGTTAGGTATACAGAATTCAGATTCTGAGATCAGTCTGTAGTGTGCTAGGTATATAGAATTCAGATTCTGAGATCAGTCTGTAGTGTGTTAGGTATACAGAATTCAGATTCTGAGATCAGTCTGTAGTGGTTAGGTATATAGAATTCAGATTCTGAGATCAGTCTGTAGTGTGTTAGGTATACAGAACTAAGATTCATGCTCTTATTCTCTGTCATAGATTAGTTGATTATGTTGTGGCTTAGATCATTTGCCCATCATCTTTGATCATTCATGTGGAGAAGATGACGGTTACTCACAGAGAACCAGGTTGGAACGGATTCTGCTTTAGAATCCAAGAAAACTGACTTGATTAACTGCTCAACAGTAATGCCGGAAACGAAAACCAAAACAATCTTTAAAAATCTGATTTATTTGACTATTAAAGATTTTTGATATTCATTTGGATGTGTTGCTTTGCTTTTTTTGTGGTTATAAAAATACACAGGATTGTATTTACTAATTTGCTAAGAATTGACTGTAAAGGCGAAGAACTGTAAGAATAACATCAAAAAACAAAATGTGTATAGATAATGTCTTACAAGTTTCATTATCTTTTTTTAGGCATTGAAGAATTATTCCGTACTTCAGATATGAACGATTCATGGCGGGAAGATCAAAGGTAAACAACTCGTAGATTACTAAATAGATTTATTTATCTGTTGTTTAACGGCCCATTCCACAGCTATGGTCATTGCAGAGCCGCCCCAGAGAGAGGGGAGATAAGATACAGGAGAACCGGGCATTTATATCCACACTCTCTTCAAATAGTTTTTCCTGCTTCTTTATCATGCCTGGTGAAAAACACCGATACACGCCATGTGAGCCAGTTTCCTAACCATATTTCCTGGACTGTATTCTAACCAGTTTTAACCCTTCTACAAGAAATCAGCAACTTTTCCATATTTTTGTCATGTTTTCATAGAAGGGTATCACCAGACTTAATTATCATTGAAAATTGATGTTGAAAACTGACTTTTAATATGGGTAACATTTCCGTGTTTCTCATCTTAAAACAACATGTCCTAGTTTTTGTTTTGTTTTAGACAAGATTGATGATTTGCACTTTGGATAATTTGTTTACTTTTTTCAGTTCTATATCATCTTGGAGTGGAGGGGGAACTTTGGCGTCATACGGCAATATGAGTATAACAGTAAGTCATTATGTTATGTTACACAGAAAGAAAATTAAAAATTAAATAAAAAACCTGCAGGCAAACTCAACCAATGTGAGGGCAGATATATGTCCGTTATGTTCTGTTTACTGTATTCATACGAGGGGTGATCCAGAAATTTGTAGACAGTATCTGTTAAATAAACATTAACGGCTTGTTTGTCATGTTTTCGATCATTTTTGTTTGTTTTTGAAAGCATCTTCCTATGATTCACACAGAATTTTATAAATGCCTGAAGTTTTGCCTGATCTGTGACGTCCATTTTGAAATCAGTGATTATTGCCTTTAACCTTTTTAATTCAAATTTTGACTAACTGCTTATTCAAATTTAACATAATGATGCCACATCCGTCCAATCAACGTTATTACAACTGGATCACCCCTCCTGTGTTTATTTTGTTCCATTCCATGTAAATTACCCTCCACATCTGGAGAAGTTGCCAGTTGCTAGTGGAAGGGCAAGTTAATACAGTCCAGGAAAGCTTATTAGGTGAATTGGTCGACATATATTACTGGAAATTAAAAAATAAATAAGCTATTTTGTTCCATGGATGTGTGTTAAAGGTTATCTGATCCTTTTTATACAGTCTAGACAGTTAAGCTGTTTGTTTCACAACCAAGTGCCAGTATGTAGGGAAAGTCCTCTATCTTGTTAATAATTTGTTTTCTTTTAATGATATTTCAGAGTACATCACCTCAGACATCACCCATGTCCCCTACCACAGAGTTTCCTGGAAGCGTGAAGACAGATGAAACCTTAGAAAGTGATAATAAAGAATTACTTACACGTCTGGCCGCTGTGCAGCAAGAAAAATGGAATTTAGAAGAAAAGGTGCGTATTTAGTTAAAAGGTTATGGTTTCAAGTCTTCCAGTTAAATTTTGTTGTTTTGAAATATGGGAAAAAACGTATGTTGAGGAATATGCCATGTAGATATAAGGAATGGCTTACTTCTTTGTTCATACACGCTCATTTAATATGATCTTAAAATAAGCAGTAAAGTCAAAGATCGTTTTTTTACGTTATACTGTCAGACCAAGGTCAAGGTTATAGTAGAGGTGATTGATGGTCTAGTTGTAATGCACTGGACTACTAAATTGTAGGTCGTAGGTTCGAAGCTCAGCTCAGCCTTTCGATATTTCATTGGGGCTTTTTTTAGTGCCCCATTCCAACTACTGCACCAAGTAATATATTAAGGAAATCACAGGAAAGGGATGAGGCATGTGTTAATACCCCCGCAAACGAAGTTTGGGAGGGGGTATATTGGAGTCACTCTGACAGTCTGTCAGTCGGTCGGTTGGTCGGTCGGTCCGTCCGTCTGTCCGTCCGTCCGTCCGCATAAAATATCAAAAGTTTGTGGAGCTAACTACTTTTACATTCTTTAAGCAATTGCTATGAAACTTGAATATGTTATCACCATGAAGTGTAGATGTGCAAGACACAATTTTCATTCCCAGCGATTCACTCATTCCAGAGTTATGTCCCCTTGAACATAGCCATATAGTGTACAATGGCAGTCTTAGTTTGTGGAGCAAACTTCTTCCACATTTTTCAAGAGATTGAATTGAAACTTGAAATATATTATCAATATTAAATGTAGATGTTCAAGACATATTTTTCATACCCAGTGATCCACTCATTGCAGAATTATATCCCCTTGAACTTAGCCGTATAGTGTACTATCACATTCTTAGTGTCAAAGCCGCGGCGGGGGTATTAGTCACCTCTGTGACAGTTCTAGTTTAAGCCAGGCACAATAAAGAATCAGGAAAATCTGTTTGAAATAAGAGTAAGGATATAAATGCCCTGTTCTCCTGTATCGAGGACTCAGCGCAACACTGTCATAACTTGTTCTTATTTCAATATGAGTTACGACACTGTTGCGTTGAACCCTCAGTATCTTATGTCTCCTCTCCCTTGGGATGGCCCTGAAATAAGTTATTGTATTTGATAAAAGATGACATATGTAAGTTATAGAATCACTGGTGTATTTTTTACTCACCTAAGCATCTTGATTCATTGACCCGTACAGACAGTTTTTGTCTGCTACTTTTGTCTTTGGTATTTTTATCTAATTTTATGATTGTGTCACAGTCATTCAAGAAATTACCTTATCTTGGTAGACTCTATTAGCTGATCAAATAGGAATGTGCCAGACAGAGGCAATTTGTAGCTTTTTTTACCACTAGTCTTGTTCGTAGTTGCAATCTTGTCTTGTATGAATATTTGATGGGTCTTTTTTTATCTATTGTTGGAGACTCTTTTTTTTGTCTTTGAAAACAGGTTGGTAAATAAGAGCTGACTTATGTTTATTTTTATCTTATTCATTTAGTTTGTCCTTGAAAAAGTGGCTTGCAAATAGGGAGGAGAATGGCTGTATTCACTGTCCGAGGGAAAAATAGGCCAATGTTGAAATTTTATGATACTTTGTGTATAAATAGTATAATGATTGATAGCCTTTCCCTCTAGGGATCTAGTTAAATGTTTCTATGTTTCATTTATAGGTACGGCATCTTGAAACAAGTACATCAGCCATGGCCAATGATTTAATCGAGAAATCCAAGATAATAGAACATTATGTGATGGAAAGTAGAACAGGTACGGAAGGCATTCAAACTTTTAAAGCATTCTTTTTGTAAAGTTTAGTTGATGAAAAAAATGTCAAGTAACACTCCTCTTTCAAGAAGTTTTGAAGAGGCCTAATGAAAAATTAAGAAATGATATAAAAAAATCTCATCAAGTATATTTTTTTGATTTCTAATGAAGATTTAAGTCAATATATATTGTGGGCTGTTAATAAATTGTCCAGTCAGGAATGTTTTCAAGTGAGTCAATTTTCTGGTCCAGTAACAATGTATTGTTTTTCACATACACTGAAACATTACCCTTGTTAAAAGATACCTAACATGTATTTCTATGCATGTGTATCGATAGATAGGGGGTATATTGTTTTTTTGTCTGTCTGTCTGCCTGTTTGTCTGTCTGTACCAAACTTTGACCATCCCTTTAAAATCAAAACACTTCAACCTACAGTTATCAAACTTCATATTTGGTTCCTTATGACAACCTGAACAGGATCCTTGCATTTGAAGGTCAAAGGTCAAGGTCACCCGAAGAGGGCAGTATGGTTTAAAAACACATTGTGTTGAATTTTTACCTGTGAATGGTTAAATCATGGTCCCTGACTGTGCATGCTGGATTTCATTTTTCAAATTGACTTCTGCATGACTGTATAACTGATGACATCTTTGTGTATTTTAACTGATAGTAGCTCTGATATAATT
The DNA here is from genome assembly GCA_964023205.1 of Lutraria lutraria. Taxonomy (NCBI): domain Eukaryota; kingdom Metazoa; phylum Mollusca; class Bivalvia; order Venerida; family Mactridae; genus Lutraria; species Lutraria lutraria. The sequence goes on from OZ026844.1 coordinate 35,317,382, forward strand.
TGACAATTTATAAAGAGCTTATAATTTTGTTTTTTTTACTCAAGATCTATTTTAATCAAGTTTTTAAAAAAATGAACCAATATTTTGTCATTTTGAAAAATTATTGAAAATCTATTTTAAATTTCTATTGTAGTACCAGTAATATCATAGAATTTTAAGAGCAATATTCTGAAGTTTGAAATACATGTATTAACTGAATATGAATTAGGTTCTTTGGACTCCATAGATAAATAAACTGTTATTTTACTGTGATTTCTACAACAGTTTTGTGGAGTTACTTCCCTTGTACTTATAGTTGAATGTGGAGGTTTAAGTAAATTACTGTATTGATTTTGAGTAGTTCCCCTTTGATATCTTGTCAATAATTCCTGGAAATATTGCGTTCCTACGTATCAGACAATTAGTATAATCCAATTATATTTCCAGATAATAAACATCATACTAACCAGAATGATGATAAAATTAGTCTGAAGAAAGTTCTTGATATGGTGAACAAATCAGACGAACATGGACTTAGAGAGATGAACAAGAAACTACAAAATATGCTCGAAGAAACGTTGACCAAAAATATGCATTTACAAAAAGTAAGTGATGTTCTATAAATTCATCTTTTGTTGACCCTTTTTTGATGAAAATGTACTTGAGATTTTGGGTCCATAAAATAATACAGGAACTGTCAGATTCAAATTTAACGCAAAATTATCCCCCTAAATCATAAAAAAATGACAAACAGGAAATTCATTAAAGAAATTAACACTAGAGGAAGAATCATAACAAGAAGTAAAAGTTCAACATGGAAATAGTAGATTTGGGTAAATTACGTGTATGTCTTCATTGAATTACCGGTACTGCTTATAAGAGAAAACTCTTACTAGTTGTATAGTGTAATTTCTGAATACCAAACCTATACTTAGAGTGTAAGATGTTAATCTGTTCAGGTATATACATGTATCAATTAATGGTTTGTTCCAAATATTGAAGTGGTAAATACTGTAACTTCTGAATACCAAACCTTTACTTTGAGTGTAAGATGCTAATCTGTTCAGGTATATACATGTATCAATTAATGGTTTGTTCCAAATATTGAAGTGGTAGATACTGTAATTTCTGAATACCAAACCTATACTTAGAGTGTAAGATGCTAATCTGTTCAGGTATATACATGTATCAATTAATGGTTTGTTCCAAATATTGAAGTGGTAGATACTGTAATTTCTGAATACCAAACCTATACTTAGAGTGTAAGATGTTAATCTGTTCAGGTATATACATGTATCAATTAATGGTTTGTTCCAAATATTGAAGTGGTAGATACTGTAATTTCTGAATACCAAGTGTAAGATGTTAATCTGTTCAGGTATAAACATGTATCAATTAAATTAATGGTTTGTTCCAAATATTGAAGTGGTAGATACTCATATGAGACAAATAAGAATAAATTATGTTACTAAGTTACTAACACATCAACACACACAGTTATACTGTCTATAGAATATGTATGAGGGTTATACAGACGTGATCTACGGTGAATATATTTACATTGACCTTTCTATCTGTCTCATACAGAATTATGTACAGTGTAACCTCTCTGAAGCAACATCCTTTAGGAGTTGAAAAATTATGTTGTTGTTGAGAGGTTGTTGCTCTAGAGAGGTTAAATTCATAGTTAAATCATGTAGTGAAAAAATCAAGTTGTTGTTGAAGAGAGGTTGTTGCTCTAGAGAGGTTAAATTCATAGTTAAATCATGCAGTGAAAAAATCAAGTTGTTGTTGAAGAGAGGTTGTTGCTCTAGAGAGGTTAAATTCATAGTTAAATCATGCAGTGAAAAAATTAAGTTGTTGTTGAAGAGAGGTTGTTGCTCTAGAGAGGTTAAATTCATAGTTAAATCATGCAGTGAAAAAATTAAGCTGTTGTTGAAGAGAGGTTGTTGCTCAAGAGAGGGCTGCTCTGGAGAGAATGCACTGTATATTAGAATCTGAACATCCTGGTTTTAATGATGAAATTTGATAATCAAAACACCAATCAAATTACCATGCTATGTATTAACAAACATTCAAGTAGATAATTGCCTGGGCTACAAATAGAAAGTGTATTTCCTTACTCTGATGTTAATTTCCCATAATGCTTTGTGTTTATAATGGAAATAAGAATGATACTGATAGCTACATCATTGTTTTTGTCAATGGTTGCAAGAATCGAATTAAAAATAATTTCTTCAGGAGTTGATCCTTATTCAATATTGTACATTTTAATGACTGGTAACTGTTTGTTTTATTTTAATCTTCTTATAAATACAGTCAAACCTGTGAGCAAAGACCATACTTTGGAAATACAATAAATGGCCTCTATTAACAGGTGGCCTTTATTCAAATGTCATTTTGTTCTAGAAAATCAATGAAGATTTTAAAAGAATAGTCTTTATTCACAGGGTGGTCTTTATTTGGAGGTTGCTGCTAACACAGTTTATAAAAAATCCACCTTTACACATTTTTTTAAAGAATCCACTCTAATATGATGGCTGGCTTGTTTGGTACACAATCAGGTTATGATTATTGTTTTAAAATAAAAACTGATGATGTCCAAATGAGAATATCTTCATTAATTTTAGGAACGTTTTCTGTCTTTTGATGCTTGCTTTCTCATGTGAAACTTTAAAATTAATTTTTGCTTATCAATGCTTGAAATCCCAAAATAATTATAATTATTAGGTTATGTGGCTATTTTGTGTTTCAGCAAAATCAGTGAAGATCATCTAAATTCAGAATGCTAATTCAATGAATACTTTATGTTTGCTTAAAGAACCACCAGGGTCCGTATTCACAAAGCATCTTAAGAATTTCTTTAACTTAAGTCGAAATTTTTACTTAAGTGTAATTTTTTTTCATGGTAAAAGTTTGTAAACCAGTCATCAAAAGTGTGAAAATCAATTATCATTTTCATAATTGGCATCTTTAGAACAAAGATAAATCATATTATTGTGATTTCCTCCTTTATATTAGTACAAAAGAGTTAAGGAAAAAGTCGAATTTAAGGAAAAATATAACTTAAGTTAAAAAATTACTTAAGATGCTTTGTGAATACGGACCCAGCATTGTTATCTGGCCACATTTAGGTTGTTTGGTCAGTCTGTTTGATTGTCTGTCAGTCAGTGTCTGTCTACACCTCTTTGTATGTTGACCTAAGACAGCTGTACAGAGACCAAATACATTGATATCTGTTTTACTGCACTATACATAATGGTTTGATTGTGAAATTGGTATTTAGCATGTTAGAACACACCTTAAAGTTTGCTTCAGAGATAAGATGGTTCTAGCAGTTTGATTAAGATATTGGTGGGGTTTTGACTTCACAATGTCAAGGTGGTGTAACCAATTCCTTATCAACAACACCTCTGTTCATTTCTTATGCAGTGTTTGAAAGTTATCTGTCTTTTATATTAGTCCAGTGACATTTTATTTCATGACAATGGTAATTACACGATATATGTTGCATTGTTAATTGGATTAGGAAAAAATGCTTAGTCTAGAAGTGCACAAAATGTGCCTCGTATACTTATATGTCTGAGAACAAGTCATTAAGTCTGCTAACAAATTGATAATTTACTGTAAACTTTCTAGACAGAAATATTAAGATATTATATTTTTCTGGTTTGGAAAGGATGCTTTTTGTGATTTCAGTAATTTTGACCATCATAAAAATATGTGAAAAATGACCATCATAAAATATGTGAATTATGTATATCATAAAAATATGTGAAATATGACCATCATAAAAATAATAATGTAAGTCAAGTAAACATGCAGAAATCTTGTAAGTCCAGTAAACATGGCCCTTCTCCTTGGAACTTGGGTTGGGAAGAAATTAAGCTGTCCATAATTCAGACTTACTTGTTTTTACTTCCAGATTGATGTACTTTATACTTAATGAGCCTTAATTTCTGTGTGAATAATTCAGTGACTGTGGGTCTGCTACTAATTTTTGTATCTCAGTTCCATCTATGTTGATTAACTTTATTCTTTGTCTTCATTGCTTGTGGATGGCTCTGATTGTTAAAAATTAAGCATTAAGATAATTAGTGATTTCTCTGGTAGCTTGTATTCTGTCCTTGAGATTGACAGACTTGCTTGAAAGTTACTGGAGTTGTTATTTATAGAGGACAGACATTGAATATAAATCACTGGTAGTGACTTTGTGAATATTTTTGTAGTTTGAAGTTTGTAGACTTTTTCACTCCCATCTGCTCTATGGAACAATCAGGGCGGGGCTTTCCCTTCATACTTTCTGGAAGTTTCTGGTTTTCTAAAGAAGAGCTATCAAGGGCAGGTAAATCATGTTTCTGAAAGGTCTATTAAAGGACTCCCTGTCTATTACAACAACAATTTGTCTTTTTCAAGGATGGCCTTTGTTTAAAGGTGTTACTGTTGTCTGGAAGTAAATGGTTGTTATAACAAGGTGGTTGTTGTTATGTTGCTATGGTTGTTAAGTGATGTACACTGTATGTACGTTGCCATCTGAACATGTTAATTCGTAAACCACACAGTATCTTATATAGTTCTCCCATATTCTATGTTCAAGTAAAAGACAATGTATTTGAACAGTTCTATTTTTGTCAAGCGACTATAATTTGTTTAAGCGAATGTTATAGAAATTTTCCCGGCAACATGTTCAATATTGACTCTTCCTGTCGCACTTTCAGGCAGCTGTTTAATTTCAGTATGTATTAATTTAATAAAACATTTTGTTACAGTATAGAAAGAGAGAAATGAAGAAACTATATGTATTTTAATTATAGGTTTATAGAAGGATAGAAATTCTGTGTAGAATCGTTAATGTTTGTGTGGCATGTGCATATAGAATCAAAGTCAAGCTAACCAATGACTTTAAAGTAAGTCTGCATTAAACAGTGAAAAGTGAGATTTTAGCCTGGTTAGCGATCTCGAGTTCTATAATTCATTGGCCCTTTGTCCAATTTGGTTCCGAAAGTATTTTTATCTTCTAGTTAGTTGATTGTTAATGTACTCTTGTTTCAATAGACTTTAGACAAGTCTATATAAAATTATTTCGTTATTTGAAAGTTGTGGTACGTGATGTTATTTTGTCCAGATTACAATCGCCTCTTATGGTTATGAGTTTTGAATTTCTCAGCTTACAGAAAGTTGTATGTCAGGGTCTTCCTCCGCAGTTAAAATAGGGGGAAAAATGTCCCTGATGGTAACGGGTGCAATGTTAAACAATCGGGATAATAAAAAATCATATGAATTTTTTTAGATGCTTGTCAAAATAGGGCTTTGGTCTGAAGTAGTTTAGTTTTATTGTTGTTGGAGTGCATTCTTAAATTATAGCATAGTTTTGGATTTTTTTATTTTTCTGAGAAATATTTGATTTCAAGGAAAAATCCCAAATTGAACTGTTTTGTGGTACTGGGAGCTCTTGACAGATAAATGCGATTGGCTTAAATCAACTGTTGACAGCCAAATTGTTACTCGTTTCAACCTTGAATGACATTTTTGTTCAATTTACACTACAGAATTGGTTGTTCCGTCAGTTTTTTTCTCAGAAATACAAGGCATTATTTTAATGTTCCTGCTTGCTTTTTCTGAAACTTCTGGTTTGCATTTCTCGGTAATACAGGTTAATCAGAGGGGGTATATCAGCCTATCAGCTGATTGACAACTGTTTATATAATCATAATCGTTGTTTAAGTTGTTTGAACATGTGGTTTATGTATTCATCAATTTCAAGTACTTAAATGCAGTCTGGTATACTTAATGTATGGTATACGTAGAATATTCTGACAAATGTTTACATAGATTATGAAGATATCCAAAGTTTGGTGTAAAAATGTGATAAATGCTTGTTTATCATTACCGAGTTAAAATCCATACCCCACCCACTTATTGATTTATAAACGTTTTTTTTTATACCTGGAATAGATGCAAAGTGCTCTTTACATGTAATCAATGTAATTTGATTGCCCTGAGATTCTTCCATCAGCTGAATGGTAATATAATTGTTAAAAAGCATTAGATTGTAAGAATAGTTTTTTCTATATCTACATTTGTATGTACTTGTGTGTACTTTTTTGTAATGTGATAGTGAAGCTAAGTGTAACAAAATGTTTGAAATGGAAAGTAAAAAAAATGGAAAAGTATTATGTCGCCACATTGAAAGATCGGGGACATGTTTTTGACCTGTTTGTCTGTCTGTCTGTACCAAACTTTAACATTGCCTGTAAAATCAAAAGGCTTACACCTTCAATCTTTAATCCTTTTAGGTTACATTTGTAGTTGATCAAAGCTCAAGGTCACCCAGAGGATATTGCCCTTTTAGTAGTTATGTTGGTAAGCTGGACATTATTACTGGACGGAACAAAAGTATGGGTTTTTTACAGCTTTTCAGGGGTATACATATAGGCAGAACTACCAAAGTACTAGTATCAGAAAGTTGGCCAAATTCAACTTAATATTTCTTGTTCAAGATGAGATTAGTCCTGAAGACAGTTAGGGTCTACATGTAGTGATTACCTGGTACTAGTCTGTGACCTTGACCTCTTGAGTTGACCATGGATACCCATTTCTGATATATGTATTTGTTCGACTTTGTTTTTATGAAAAGTTAGTGTTTGTAGATATATCAAAATTAGTGCATGGAAATTGCCATCAAAATATCTACAAAACATTCCACTACGTATAGTTATCCCACAAAGTTTTAAGTTTTCATTATTACAATTTTTTTATGTTGAACTATTGATGACTGAAATTCATCCATCTAATTCACTTTAATGTTGACCTGACTAGATCAGTTGAATTAGGTTAAGATGGATTCCTAGAGACAAACCCTGCTGACAAAGTTTCTTTTTCACCGTGGATACGGATTTGTTAATGTCTCATGTTAAAAGGAAGAAAATTGATTTTCTTTGATGCCTAGTTGGTTTTGTTTTATTTCCTAAGAAATATTGAATAGCATGGAAACAATGCGATTCCAGAAAAAATATCCAAAGCTTTAATATTCATTATTGCCAATTATCTCTGTGTTTCGTTAAAGGATGCCTTTTTTGGTTTCTCGTCTTCAAAGAGTTTTTTCTTGAAATTTCTGTAATTGACCAAAATTATTACAGCAGTTCATAATGGCCACATTAACTAGTTAAAGCATCTCTCAAGTGATGGCTAAATGGAGATATTGCCATGTCTGTTAGTTTCATTCTTCTTGATTTTATGCTGTCGCTATGGATATAAAGGGACTTAACTTTAGAGATCGATATTTAGAAATCAGGAAAATTAAATTTTACAGTTACCATCATGGTAATAGTGACCTTAAATAACGTAAATAAAGATCCATGAAGTTATGTGCTTATTTACCTCTACACTTTTCTTTGTTTATTTGTTATGGATATAGCAAAATATGTGATTGATATTATTCGAGTCCCTAGGAATTCACTATAACCATGTTTTGCTGTATTCTGATCCCTGATTGCAGTCATGGGGTATCCAATTTTTTACATTCTGTGTTTATATTATACTATTACACCTGCTTTAGAGACCTTCAGAAATGTAGGAATTGGCTTTGACAGTGTTATTAATGCTACAGATATAGTAGACAAAATCATGTTTGTGGTGTGCAAATGTTTCATACTATAAAATTAGCATTTGAGGGATGGAAAGAAAATTGTCTCTGTAGATGGTAAATTTAGAAGCAGATCCTGTATACAGCCCCTGAACACAAAACTCTTTACTGATAGTTTTCATGACTTTTCTAGCATGTTGTATAAATTAAGAGACTTTTCCATGTCCACCAATGACTTGATGTATTTTCATTATTTTATACTCTCTTCAAAAGAAATGCAAATTATATATAAGTGTATTGTTTTCGATTCCTTAGAGATACTAAAAACCTGCTAGCTTAGTTCAATAGATTGAGCATTAGGTCTGCTGACCCCGTGCTTGTCCCTGGGCATGGCACATGTTCTCTAAGAGGATTAAGTTGAAGCCATTGAGTCCATATTAAGAACATTTTGTAATAATAATAAGGGTTTTATTTATAGAGGCAACACAGTTAGGCTGCAATTTTCACTCTTCCCTATGAGCCTCTTGATTAACAATTCTTACATAATAAAATAATAATAAAGTCCTGCTGAACAAATGGGTGAATAAATTAGTACTGGTAAAGAATTCAGGAAATAAGGAATACAGATGACAACCATTTTACAAACCAGCGGAAAGCATTTAAAAAAAAATACAGATGACTCTTGTCCTGAAGAATTTTGTACGACCACTGTGAAGAAAACGTTTGTTTGAATGAAAATTCCAAAGATTATGTTTTAGGCAGTTTCTTTATACAGCCATATTGTTCTTATGTTAATAGCAAAAATGTATTTCTTGTAAAGTTGATTTATAAGTTGTAATTTTGAATAAAATTCATTTTGACAATTAAATAGAAACCTGTTTTAATTAACACTCACTAGTAAAAATGTGAAATAGATATCACTTAAAGAAATATTTTTACACGATGTTGGAATCTGTTAAGTTTGCATGATGTAATCAAACACGAGTTAGCTAACCCAATTTGCATGAAAAATTTTATGAAACTTGTTCTGAACATTTGAACTTATCACAGGTGTTACATGAAGAACCTGTTTATGAAAACTGCATGAGTGATGTATTAATATATTGACTATTTTATGATAGAATTGCTTGAAATGTCTGCCTGTTATAGCATAATGTCTGTATTAATTGCCTAATTAGATGAACTGTTGCACAAGTCTGTCTACCTGTTGTATCCTTGTCTGGATATTTTCTAATTGGATGATTTTTTATAAGACTGCCTGTTTTCATAAACATGGACAATGTAAGGCTACATCTTTATATTCTAATAAAAATGTGATGTAAACAGGTAAATAAAAGTCCAAAAATCTTCAGCACTAACAGATGCTCAAAAATGTGCGAATGACACGAAAAGCTAATCCGGTCGAATTTCATAATCGTTGAAGCAGATTAATCGGGAATTCAAATTTAGTTTGACAAAATGAAAAGAATTCATCTTAAGAAAGTTCGTCTTTAGCAAGTCAGAGTCATCTGTAATACCATTTTGAGATTTTAAGAAAAGAAGCAAGCCATGTCTAACAATTATATATATTGACCTACTGAGGTTGAAGAAGATAGGATAAGGTAATCATTTTAATGTGAAGAATAATACATTTTTTATTCTTATTTAAAGCACAAAATGATCAAAATAGATAATGTGCATTTCTTTTTGTATTGAGTATAGAAAAATGAAAAGATTAAGGGACCTTTATAGAACTTGAGATTGAATCTTAGGGAATGAGGGGTTGGATTCCTTTAGTTGCAAAATTCTTTCTCATCTCTGTAACCCATCTTTATGGTGTTTTCAAAAAAAGTCTTCTTGTACAAAATTTTCGTGTGTACAGTTTCATTGGGTTAAACTCTGTTTTTTTTTACAAGGATATTCCATGTACTGTATGCCATTATGTTCAGCACAATATTATATAAGTCATTCATTTCATGATCTCCTGTTGTCTCTGAGAAAATTGTTTGTCATTAAGTCTTCACTGAAAGAAAAGGGGATTTGTACTGGCAAAATTAGACCCAGTATTAGCCTCTTAGTCAGTTTGATGGCTTGACATAATATACTGTTTCTCATTATAGTACGTTGAATGCTAATATATCCTTACACATAGACTACTTCCTTATTATAGTACATTGAATGTTAATATATCCTTACACATAGACTACTTCCTTATTATAATATATTGAATGTTAATATATCCTTACACATAGACTACTTCCTTATTATAATATATTGAATGTTAATATATCCTTACACATAGACTACTTCCTTATTATAATACATTGAATGTTAATATATCCTTACACATAGACTACTTCCTTATTATAATACATTGAATGTTAATATATCCTTACACATAGATTACTTCCTTATTATAATATATTGAATGCTAATATATCCTTACACATAGATTACTTCCTTATTTATTATAGTACATTGAATGTTAATATATCCTTACACATAGATTACTTCCTTATTATAATACATTGAATGCTAATATATCCTTACACATAGATTACTTCCTTATTATAATACATTGAATGTTAATATATCCTTACACATAGACTACTTCCTTATTTATTATAGTACATTGAATGCTAATATATCCTTACACATAGACTACTTCCTTATTTATTATAGTACATTGAATGCTAACAATTTATTATATCCTTACACATAGACTACTTCCTTATTATAGTACATTGAATGTTAATATATCCTTACACATAGACTACTTCCTTATTATAATATATTGAATGTTAATATATCCTTACACATAGATTACTACCTTATTATAATACATTGAATGTTAATATATCCTTACACATAGACTACTTCCTTATTATAATACATTGAATGTTAATATATCCTTACACATAGATTACTTCCTTATTATAATACATTGAATGCTAATATATCCTTACACATAGACTACTTCCTTATTATAGTACATTGAATGTTAATATATCCTTACACATAGACTACTTCCTTATTATAATACATTGAATGTTAATATATCCTTACACATAGACTACTTCCTTATTATAATACATTGAATGTTAATATATCCTTACACATAGATTACTTCCTTATTATAATACATTGAATGTTAATATATCCTTACACATAGACTACTTCCTTATTATAATACATTGAATGTTAATATATCCTTACACATAGATTACTTCCTTATTATAATACATTGAATGTTAATATATCCTTACACATAGACTTCTTCCTTATTTATTATAGTACATTGAATGTTAATATATCCTTACACATAGACTACTTCCTTATTTATTATAGTACATTGAATGCTAATATATCCTTACACATAGATTACTTCCTTATTATAGTACATTGAATGCTAATATATCCTTACACATAGACTACTTCCTTATTTATTATAGTACATTGAATGCTAATATATCCTTACACATAGACTACTTCCTTATTTATTATAGTACATTGAATGCTAATATATCCTTACACATAGACTACTTCCTTATTTATTATAGTTAATTGAATGCTAATATATCCTTACCTAATAGCACACTATACAGAACTGTCTCACAATATTACAGGTAGCAGCCATGTAGAATATTCCAATAAATTAATGTTAAAACTAAATGTAATAAAACTTTTTTGTATAATTTCAGGATTTAGAAATGATGTCACAAGAGGTTGTAAGATTGAGCAAACTTCCACATAAAAACGAGCTAGAACGGCGATCTTCAACCACTGATATAAACAATTCAGATTCAACATTGAACAATACACAAAGTGAGAAAAAGTGTTCAAATGGTGCAATATCATGATAGTACATTGTTTATTGTTGTTTATTGGTACAGAATAAGAAACCCTGTTGTCTACATTCAGCTTTTAACAGTCATTTTGTTAAATCTACCACTCTTGGCTGATTTGTCTTAATAGTTTTTTTGCATCAATAATTAGTGCTAGCCTGAACTTAAGCATTTAAATTGTTACAAACTTGGCAAGCATATATTTTTGTAACAAAAGAATAAGTCTAAATTTAACACAAATATTCGTGGTTTAGAAATGAAACTCCCCAGATTACAATTTAGTCTGAAATATTATATTAATTAAGATATGGGCTGTTGCAAAAGTTTTGTGTATACTCAATTCAGAATTAAGGAATATGCACTTTCTTAAGAAAGGAGACAGAATGATGTGAAGTTGAAGGTGAAGCTGCTTTGTTAAAATTCTTCTTGAAAAGGGCTGATACAAAAGTAACTATATAAGTAAGGATGTTCACAAGAGTTCTTTGTATTATTGTTTGAAGAGGGCTGTCACAAAATAAGTTATGTAGCATGAAGAAATAATAACTTAAATTTTTTAGCGAGGTATTGATACATGGGTATAAAAAACTATTTTTCTAATTTTTGTATAATTTGAGTGTGTCAAATGAATCTTAATGCCGTAATGAAAGACTATTGTTATGTATATTTTGTTACTCAAGTCTGTTTGCTTTCAGGTCTGTCTGTCCGTTGGTATTTTTGCATTCCATTATTTTCAGGCTATGTTATAAGAAACCTTTGGTTTGGGTTTCATCATTAATTTGTTCTAGTTTGCCCCTATTAACTGATAAGATTTATCATCTGATATATACCCCTTATGCGCTGAATCGCATTAAGGCCAAAAAATCATCTTAAGGTGTCTGTCTGCATGGTGACCCATGTGGAATGAATGTTTAGTTAAATAATTGACCTTGTTACCTGATTTGGAGGTATAATCATAATCAGCCTGAAAATAAGAATAAGTTTGTTTGGAGTGCTCCAACCTACTCACAAAAGTCCTTGCAAATACATTTTTGTGAGCAGCTTTTAAAAATATTGTTATACATTTTTTAAAAAATCCCTACCTACCTACCTTACCTACCTACACAGTGCTAAAATTCTGGGTCAGAACTCCAAACAAACTTATTTTTATTTTCAGCCTTACAATGAATTTGTATTATTGGTTAACCTATGATTTAATATAGCAGTATAATACTCGACATTGTTGTTTACCAGTGCAACTGTGTCAAATAATCTCTTTCATTTGATGCTTGTTTATTTTCTTGTTTGTTTATTTTCTGTTTTTTTCATTCAATTTTATTTGTTTTCTTGTTAAAGATGTAAATAGTGTTGTAAAAAAGCTCAAAGCAATGTTTATTTATCCAGAGGAGATTAAATAATCAGATAGGCTGGCTGTGAAAAATTGTTTGTGCATGATGCTCTGTACCTCAACTTAATTTGGCCAAAAAAACCAAATCTTGTTTAGGGGTACCTGAGCAGGGATAAAAGTTTTCAGGGATTGTCTGAAATTCAGGTTTTTAATGCCTGGAAAGGTCATTTTTCCAAATCACGTAATACCCCTTGTCTGATTAGATCGACGGTTGCCGACAATATTCGTCAATTCATTTTTTGTTATTGCAAATTTCAAGCAGAATTTTAAGGGTTTTTGTAATTTCCAGCTCTTACCCTTAAATTTCTGACTGCAAAATCTTCAGTACAAAAATAGAAGTGTACTGGAAACAAAATGTTGACATCCCTGATTTCCAAAGATTCAAAAGGAAGAAAATTCTTCATATCGGTTAGATATGACATCACATTCTATGACTTTTTTTCTGATTTCACCTTGAAGTAAATGATAGATATTTTTTTTAAATGTATGTCCTATAACTGGTAAAATTATCCAGTAAAAAACAACCCCAAACTCTGAGGACATACATAACGGTATATCAAATTATGGTAAATTTGCCATTTTTATGTTAATATCATTTTGTCAAATATTAAAAAATAAACTGTCAGACTCACTTTATAGGTTTCATTGTTGGAATATGTTACAAGCATTGACCTAAACAAGCAATTTTTTACAGATGAGTTTTACAAGGCAAAAACAAGAATTTTATGGTTTACCTTATAATTATGATGTTTTAGACTGATTTTGTTTACTGATTGTCATTTTATTGTTTTTTTGTCATTTCAATTCTTTCATCTTTGTATTTATCTCATTTATTTTATTCAGAAAAACTACCAAAGAAATTTCTCTTGAAGACATTCCACTAACATGAAACGTTCAGTGCTTCCTTTATGATCCTCTATGTTTATAAATAACTGGAAAAGGACCTTTTTGCACTTAAATTAGGCGTTGTTATTGGTAACCATAAAATTGTGTTTTTTGGCCTTGATTTTATTGTGCAATAGTGATTTCTCATTAAACTAATTAAATGATCTGTAGATATATTTATGTTCGAATTAAAACAACATTCGCCTGATTAGAAATCTAATTGGTTTGCTAATGAAAGGGAAAAAGGCATTAAAAGTGTTCTACTGTTTGAAATTAATACTCATGTAAATGAAATAGGATAGTTGATGTTACACACTAAAAATCTCATTGTTAAGGAGTGATACAGGGGAAGAGAGGGTTGATAAGGGGATGAAATAGGAACAGGAAGCGAAGAAAGGGGTTGAGAGGGGATGAGGTAGGGACATGTTTCCCATGTGGACAGATGTTATGTCTTTAATATTTTGAAAAATGCTTATGGGGTGATATACATCTAGTTTATGCTTGTAGATTCGTTTGCATCATATATTTCCCAAAAACATGTGGCTATGATTTTATTTGTCTTATATGCTTACTTATACTTCGAAAATATATCCTGAACACATGTGGGTACATTAGTGTAATATACTTACAATATGCATGTGGGTACATTAGTGTAATGTACTTTCAATATGCATGTGGGTACATTAGTGTAATATACTTACAATATGTATGTAGGTACATTAGTGTAATGTACTTTCAATATGCATGTGGGTACATTAGTGTAATATAATTACAATATGCATGTGGGTACATTAGTGTAATGTACTTTCAATGTGCTTGTGGGTACATTATTGTAATAGACTTACAATGTGCATGTGGGTATGGTTGGGTAATATATCAACAGCATGTACAAGACTTTGTGTAGATATATTTGAACTTTGCATAATTACCAAAAACATTCCATGGGCAATTTCAGGTGATGGTTCATAACCTTCAATATTATAGAATGTCTTTAATTTCGTTACACTTAATCTTGTTTCCAACACCATAAAACCTGGGATTTGTCATTAAGTTAGGAGTGGGGCAATCTGATTAGGACTATACTTGTATTTGACACTCATTTTAAGTATTAAAAAGACATGTTTTATATCATGACCTGAACTTTTTTTTTTAAATCTTCAATGATTATTTTATCTGAAATGCTTAATGCCATTTTCTGTTGCTCAATAGAAAATTAGTTATTACATATTTGTCATTGACTAGAAATCTCATTAGCTCCTTGTTCATTCACATCATTTGGTATAAATGAATTTTTGTTAAGTAACGGTTTACAATTACGGTGGCAGCAGGTCGACACACCCTTCCATGAAAATTTGAGGACAATGTTGATTTTGCTGCACATGTGGAGGAGGCGCCGGTACCTAGTGGAAGGTTAAGTTAGTACTGGTTAGAATACATACCAGGAAAACGTGTTAGGTGAATCAGCCCTCGTATATATCTGAAAAATTGTTGAAAAATTGTGTGAAACCTAAATCAAACAATACTACTGTCTACAGTATATCCTCATTTTGTGACCACTTCAATGTTCTGACTGGTATTCAGTTTTTATCATGATATTTGTGGACTATGTGATGAATCATCTTGATTTAGACTGCTTTGTTCTATTTGTGTCTTGTTCTGTTTTATTGACTATGAAAATAGCTGACAGATGAAAATTGTGCATTATTTAAAAGTCCTTTTCAATATAATTGTCATTTCTAATTGTTTTTATTTTTGTTTTTTATTTGGTGAGTGTAAGGTTATTTTGAAAATGGTATTTGATGTTTCGAGAAATTTTGACTGTCAAGAGCTCTTAGACCTGTACCAAATGTCCCCAAATAAATGAGCCCTGGGGTCACATTGACAGACAGGCCGTTATTTAGTTGGTTAAGCTATTGTTAGAACAAATTTTGGATGCATTGGACACATTTTGAATTATTTTTGTGATGTGTGATTTTTTACTTTTCTCTAAATGTGGGAGGAGTCAATTAGAGATGGGGCGGGGCAAGGCGGAGCTTTAATTAGGGTATATTTGGTACGGATTTGCTTTTATTAGAAGTAAGGTGCGATGTAGAATAGGTCCAAGAGGGATTTGATACCAGTTATATAACTACAAGTAATGAATTATTCAGTCAATAAAAAATGAACATGCCCAATTCAAAAGTATAAGAGAATGCGTCACCGACATGTTTTCCCAAGTTAGCCATTTATATGGTTTTTACAATCTTTTCATAAAAGATCTGAGTGTTTGTGCTGCTAAATTTTTGACATTTTCTCCAAATTCACATCAATAATTCAGCAATCCGTATTTTGAGTTTAAATAAATATTAACAAAGAGATAGAGAATATTGGCACATGTCTCGTGTTTGCTTCTTTATCAAGCACTGAGTATCTCTAATACCGCCAGAAATCTTCCAAAAATCTCAAACATTTTGCATATTGAAGAAGTTTTATCATCAAATTTTGTTCTCTAATAAATAAAGATCAATTTTGAATTTACAGCTCTTGAATACCTAGTTTTAGTGAATCAGTTAGTAGTTGGAACAATTGTCTTTCTGGGCAAGTTTTATTTTGATCAAGCATAGTTACTATCTCCAACAATTTAACATAACAAATTCTTCATTTTACTTCTTCGGTTCTCTTAGGATCTTGACTGAGTGCTTCAATAACAGTCAAACCTGTATTAATGTCACCTTTAATGACATTTGTAAATTGTGACACCTGTCAATCAAAGTCATCTTGTAAACAAAGGCCATTTTTCTCTTCAGTACATGACCTAAATTAATGGCAACAGTTTGTTGAAATTTATCACTCCAATTCCAGGGATTGAATAATTTTTACGGCCATTTGCTATCAATTTTGTGTTAATAACTTTAATGATACTGATTACAGTACATTGAGTCAAAGCAATCTATACCTTGTGAACAGTGACTCCCTGTAAGGCTGTCTGTAAATATAAACATCTTGTGTCTGGAAGACTCTGAAACTACTGGCTGAAATTCACCCAAATTCTAGGTATTGTGTTAGTGTTCATCCTTCTTTGTATGTTAGCTTATCTTAAAAGGTTTAGGTCTGTCATTGAGTGTACATTTTTCTCCGAGGACGTCCTCTTGTTGCTGCAATCAAGCCCTGTTCTGCTCAGTTCTGCTCAAAACGATATTTTTGTGTGATGGTTAAGTATATGTGTAATAGGTACCTTTATTGATTTTATGGTTGAAGGCTGAAAGTTTGGGGTTATATTTTTTGTGTGTGAAAATGATCTTCATGTTTGTAGGTGCTGCCCCCTGTCAAAAGTTCTTCTTAATTAATGAACTATTCATGAAATATGCAAGAATAGTTTTGAAAAAATCATATTTTCATGACAATCCTTTCGAAGGGGTCATTCTTTTGATAGTCTGCTCTACTGAACTGCCTACCAGTACTATGAATATGTCTTTTTGTCAGACTTCTAATGTAAGCCTCTGATTGGTTGATTCCGGGTGCAGTCTTAGATTGTCCAATGGGAAGGCAACTTTCTGAGTCTAATCAATGTTATTCTCCACAACAGGAGCTGGAAAGAATCTGATAATGCAGAATTTATTTAAAAAACTGAAAAAAAACCTAAACTCTAGTATAGCTTACATAAGAAATCACTATGTGATACTATTTTGTGTTTTTGTCTGTATTTCTGCTCATTTTCGTTGCTTTGGAGCTAATTATTATTCTTGCTCCTCATTCTCTCTACTTTGGTGTAGAATTTTATATCAGATGTATTTCTGTTCTCCGTGATATTATGTGAAAGCTATATATTATCTAGTTAATTCATTTAATGGCAAATATTTGATACAGAAATTGTGTTGTGTGTTAGATTAATGCAATAACGATTGTAATTCAAGATGTTTTGTTTCAATAAACTTGGTCTAAATTTGTATGTAGAATGCATTCACTGGCAATCAGATACAGAAATATTGTTTGTTCTGTACTGATATACTGTGCATTAAAATGAAGCTGTTAAAGGCACAGGATTTTAGATACTGCTATTGTTATGCCCCTTTCTGAACTTTCTGAAGAAAAGGGGTTTATAATGCTTTGTACATGTCGGTCCGTCCGTCTGTAACCAAGAGAACTATTTGACCTAAACTCCTCAGATTTGGTTTGGAGGTTTGTCATCTCATGTAGACGGCCTCTAATGATTTTGAGGTCAGTAGGTCAAAGGTCAAGGTCATACTATCCAGTTTGCCTTTAGGAGGCATCTGTGTTTTTGTTTCAGTAGTGCATCTCATGTCTTTAAGGTACTCACACTTTAAAAGCTTACATTTAAGAGTATGTTGCCAGTTTCATAGATATAGCTAACTTTAGTGTTCTATATTGATTGTTTCGGAGATGTTTTGTCAGCTGCTTAAGGTAAATACATCTGAACTGTGTATGATTGGCAAGATACATCTTAGCTGAAATAAGGCTTATAATGAAGCCCTTATTCTTCACTGTGTTGTTTTGTGGACATATCTTACCTAAACATGACACTTGTTTACCTTAACATCATGTCTCACCTTATTTGTTGAAGAAATGAGCATTGTCCTAGCAATTGTTCAAAAGTCTTTTTTTGCAAGCAGTGTTTGACATATCTGGTTTTATTGGCCTGATTTCTGTTTTAAATTACTATCTGAGAGAAGATATGGAACGTCACTCAGATTTGTGTTTTTGGTTCACAGTCTAGTAAATTGTTGTTAAATGTGAAACTGGGTTATAAAAGAGATGGTGGTGCTGCATTTATTTATTGGATGATTTGAAATAAGGGCAACTGAAGTTGCGGGATATGTGGCTTGATTTGTAAAAAGGCAAAGGATATAGCCATCTTGAATTTGGTGTGGGGTTTATGTAATATGTTATAAGCAACTTAATTTTTATGCCCCTCTCATTCAAAATGGAGGATGGGGAATAAAGTGGTACCCCTGTCTGTCTGTCCATTCAAAATTGGGTTTCCGATAAATATCTCCCGAAATATTTCATGGATTGGTTTAGTATTTTACATGAAGGTCTATAATAATAAAATACAGATGCTTGTATGATGCTTACACTGAAGTCTAAATCTTGAATGATGTAGATCTGTGTTTGTAACTTCTTCTGATTTTTCCTTGAATTAGTTCTGCTTTACCCCAGAGGAGCATCTTGCAAAGAAACCAGTTTTATTTTGCGAAATGTTTGAATTTAGAAAAGTGCAGATTTTCTGTGAAATGGTTATTTTTGAGGAATTCCTAACATCTACATGTATTTAATAACTAATGGTAGGATACTTTCAGTATGAAATCAAATAAACAGTTCATGTGTTGTTTTGAGAAAAAAATACTTTGCAATTAAAAAATATGTCAGTAATTTTGATGATATGAACACTAGCAATTTGTGCCCCTAAACCTTGTGTAAGAGAAATTATCATTTCAATCAGTGAAATAAATTGTAATTGTTGTTTTTGTTTTTCTTTGTAATGAATTCTCTGAACTTTCCTAACATTCGCTCTAACATGTATAGTAAAGCCTGACTTCAAAATAAAACCATTTCATTATAATAACCACTTATTTTTAGGGGCTGGTTTTCAATATGTTATCTGTATGTCAATTAATAATGAGACTAATCTCCGTATTGAGGCTGATCTTTGTGTCCCAAAGGTGGTATCAATATAGAGGGTTTACTCTTATGTATAAACATGAACTTATATGTATTGATTTATATATTTGGTGCCAAATGTGATATTATATGTATGTCATGTTATGTGATTAAATATTTATTGTATAGTTTATGAGGTTTTTATTGTATTTATCTCGCAGTTTGTTCTATGGAATATTAGAGTACTGTAAAACCTTGGAAGGAAAGCTTTAAAATGGGTGATAGAGATATAGCCTGTGTGTACATGTGGTCAGTATTCAGAGGTTTATTTAGTCTGTTATATTAATGACTGTGTTATGAGGGAGCTAATATGGTTGAGTGCTTAATATTTTCTCTTACAAGTAATTACTAACTTCTCTCCGCTGTGAGTCTGAATCCTAATCTGGACCAAACAAATTGCACTTGTGAGGACTCTGATCAGTCCTAACCAGGTGTACATCCTGGCCATTGTTGAAGGTGAGGCAAGGAACTTCCTCCATAGTTGAAGATGAGGCCAGGAACTTCCTCCATTGTTGAAGGTGAGGTCAGGAACTTTCTCAATTGTTGAAGGTGAGGCCAGGAACTTCCTCTGTTGTTGAAGGTGAGACCAGGAACTTTCTCCATAGTTGAAGGTGAGGCCAGGAATTTCCTCCATTGTTGAAGGTGAGGCCAGGAACTTTCTCAATTGTTGAAGGTGAGGCCAGGAACTTCCTCTGTTGTTGAAGGTGAGACCAGGAACTTTCTCCATTGTTGAAGGTGAGGCCAGGAACTTTCTCCATTGTTGAAGGTGAGGCCAGGAACTTCCTCTATTGTTGAAGGTGAGGCCAGGAATTTTCTCCATTGTTGAAGGTGAGGCCAGGAACTTTCTCCATTGTTGAAGGTGAGGCCAGGAACTTTCTCCATTGTTGAAGGTGAGGCCAGGAACTTTCTCCATTGTTGAAGGTGAGGCCAGGAACTTCTCCATTGTTGAAGGTGAGGCCAGGAACTTTCTCCATTGTTGAAGGTGAGGCCAGGAACTTTCTCCATTGTTGAAGGTGAGGCCAGGAACTTTCTCCATTGTTGAAGGTGAGGCCAGGAACTTTCTCCATTGTTGAAGGTGAGGCCAGGAACTTCCTCTGTTGTTGAAGGTGAGACCAGGAACTTCCTCCATTGTTGAAGGTGAGACTAGGAACTTTCTCCATTGTTGAAGGTGAGGCCAGGAACTTTCTCCATTGTTGAAGGTGAGGCCAGGAACTTTGTCCATTGTTGAAGGTAAGGCCAGGAACTTCCTCTGTTGTTGAAGGTGAGACCAGGAACTTCCTCCATTGTTGAAGGTGAGGCCAGGAACTTCCTCCATTGTTGAAGGTGAGGCCAGGAACTTCCTCCATTGTTGAAGGTGAGGCCAGGAACTTCCTCTATTGTTGAAGGTGAGGCCAGGAACTTTCTCCATTGTTGAAGGTGAGGCCAGGAACTTCCTCTATTGTTGAAGGTGAGGCCAGGAACTTTCTCCATTGTTGAAGGTGAGGCCAGGAACTTCCTCTATTGTTGAAGATGAGGCCAAGAACTTTCTCCATTGTTGAAGGTGAGGCCAGGAACTTCCTCTATTGTTGAAGATGAGGATAATTTTCGGTAAATGAAATCTAGACTAAATGTATGAAAATAGAGAGAAATCACTCCCAATAAAATTATGATAAACATATTTACAATATGACTGCAGATCCAGATTGCACAGTACAGAAAATGTCTTATAGAAGCTGATTTGGCTATCCCTCCCCCCCCCCTCCATTGCCAAGTCCTTCACCAAATTCTTAATCCCCGATATGTTTGGTAATCATGCTTTTATACACAGTGTAGTGTTTACTCAGAGGTGGCCACAAACACATAAATTAGACTGCATATGAATGAAAAGAAATCGGGACAGAAAATTCATTTTGGATTACACCAGGTTTTCTGATATGACGTTGTCGAATAATGGGGTTTCATCGTGCTTCTAAATATTGTATAAACTTGATCGAGTTCGTTTGGTAAGATCACCTGGCGTTTTTGAGAGGGGTT
This sequence comes from Lutraria lutraria, assembly GCA_964023205.1. NCBI lineage: Eukaryota > Metazoa > Mollusca > Bivalvia > Venerida > Mactridae > Lutraria > Lutraria lutraria. The sequence goes on from OZ026844.1 coordinate 35,338,710, forward strand.
CATTTAACAGCCCATGTGACTTATAAAAGCATCGCAGCTGGAGGCTTATAATTATCATAGTTAGACAATGATCATCTTCATTGTTCCGTTGAAAATAGTCTTTTTAAGGGTAACTTGTGCAATGTAGTTGTGATAATGTCGAAAACAAGTTACGTTATACATGTTTTAAAAGGAAGCATTTTCTGCAGACAACTCACGCAATTATAACTTAAAGTAAAGCTGAAATAAATTATAATTTGAAAAGCACTATACTTATAGGTGACAATGATGGATCCTTATAATCTTTGAGAGGTAAGCTTTGGAATCATTGGTTTAATCATTGGCCTCAAGAATAAATATAACTGCAGGAATATAATCTACTTGATAAAACCCAACTGTGAATGAAGCGATGTGTGTACACAAATAGAAATGCAAGTTTTCGTCTTGAGAATAAAAAGAGAAGTTTGGTTGATCAAGTTTTAATTTGTGTTGACGTGAAATTGAATCAATAAAGCAAAAAAATTGAATGTCGCTGTGAAAATTTGATCATGTGACTTTGTACACAGATGCTATAATACATTCTCTTTCCAAGGTTCCTACAAATCGTCTCTGATCGAAATTCACAATCTGTTGACATTAATCTTTTGATGTTTTTACCTCTTCCAATTGTGTTGTATACCAATCAAGCTTATTCTCTGACTTAGGGAAATTGCAAGATCTTAAAAGAAATGTTTTTGATCAAGTACGAACACCACAAGGCAGTGCCATGAGCTCGTTCAGAATTGTATGAACACTTATTTGTCTAAATTTGCTCGACTGACTACTAAAATGAATGTCATCTTGGCATAAATGTGTTGGGTTTCAGTCTATTTTTTTTATTTTTTTGTTGGCTTGCTTTAAGAAAGCCTGACAATATTGGGATTACATTTGAACATGTTTTAATGCAATTTGATATTTGCCTCCCTTTTATATTGACTAGTTACTATTGATTTTGTCAAATCAAGTCTGAGGTTAAAGTTTATGTCTTTTAAGAATCAACTAACTACACACATGGGAAAAAATATTCACAGATAAGCATACAGACCTTATATAAACTGGCCATTAGTTGTTGAACAGGGGTAGAAATGGAGAATAAAGAGTTGTTTAAAGTGTTTGAATAGGTTTGTCAGATTATGTAGTGATTTAGCTGCATCTGTTATAGTAATTGGAATTTTATGTGATCCTTACAATGTTTTAGAACATCTATGAGGAAGACAATGTTAATCTGATAATTGACCTTACTAATCCAGATATATAACAAATACAATTCCTTTTGCTAGAACAAAATTAGGACATTAAATGAAATGCAGAAAGTCTTAGAATAAGGGCTTTGTAAACAGCAATGTCATTTTCTTGCAACTCACTTTGATATTTCTATTCAGTTTGTCCATTGTCATGTTTTTCTATTAGCACAGCCAGCCAATAACAACCCTCTCAGTGCTTTGAATTTTACTGGGACTTAAAGCCGGATAAACAGCCAGGGTTGTTTAGTAACTTTTCAATTTTTACTATGGAGGTAACCCCAATGGTACATCTGGATAGAACCACTGACCTGCATTATTTTTTAGCTGGCTGGACAGCTCCCTCACATGTGTTCCAGGCCAGCATGGAATTCGAACTAAAAGCGGTTTGGGACTGGTGATTTGTTAGAGACCCTAAACACTATATATGACAGAGATCCCTTGACCTTCACCAAGCACCCAAATACTACTGCACAACAACGTGTGAAGACCAGATAACTTGTCAGTTACCATAACTTCTCCACATAATGGCCTGATTACACTGTTTATTTGTTATTCTACATGTATTTATTTATCTATTATATACATGGAGTGCTTTAGGAGTCTAAAAACACACAAAAACAATCAAAACCTTCATCCAAAGTAAAGCAAAAATTATGATTTCAAAACTTTTCTGCCATTACCAAATTGTCCCATCACCCATTTCTAACTTTAAGAAGTCTTATCAGAATGAATAAATGAAGAAGAAATTATAAATTTATTCGAAGTGTCTGCTACAAAACATGCACTTCTGCGGAGTTATATCATGGCAACGTATTGCATGAAATGATTTAAAATCGCGATTTGGTCTCAAACTTCCAAGTTTTTTCAACTTTGTCACTCTCTTCATCCTGAAATTCAAGTGATTTAATGTTCCAGAGCTGGTCCACAGCTTTGCATTTTTTGAGCTTTAAAACTTTTAGTGATGAAGTGATTTAATGTTCCAGCATTGCAATATTTCCTCAAGAGACCATTTGATTCTATTTTGGGATTGACTTCAATGACTAACAATGGTTGTTACTCTTTGCTAATTAGTTTCTAATTCAATAATTGCATTTCCAGAGGTTTCTGGCTAGCTGCAATCGAAAACAGCTCTTCCAATTTTGCGTGTGTTTTTGTATTGCTATATATATTCTGTAATATGCTGCGATGAACGATTATTATCGTCCACTTAATCGCACATACGACTGTTTTGATTTCAAAGGTACTTAACCACCTACTGAACGATTGATTATTTTTCTAATCGTGATTGCAAGAGGATTGAATGAGGACCACGATTTTGGAATTGTCAGTGCCTTCTGAGATTCCGACCGACATTACATTTTCGCAATCTAACATATGCCTTATATGGCCATCAACAAAGTTCGTATCTGTTTTATTGCAATGTTAAAAAAACTTCGTTAATTAATAGGGTTTTACAACAATCGGCACAAATGTTCATACTCATGAGATGGAATAAAGCGTCTAAGAACCATGTTGCAGTATTGAACAATTTTGTTTCATTTGCAGACTGTTGTTTTTCCTATTGCACACTCTACTGTGTCATCACATTACATAGCAGGTGCATTTATTTCCTGTGGACACATTTCTGTTTATAACTATGATTACACAATCTGCTATTACACAACATGAGTATTATTACAGACATTTGCTTGAAGAAAAACAATGATTCTAAACACACAAAATTGTTCATAATTAAGATTGAGCTTTCTTTAAATTCAGCAACAAACTTCTAACTTCCTTGGAGGAAACTGTATGCGATGTTGACGACTGTGAAGTTTGTTTCGTGCAAACTTTGCTGTGCAACAGCTTTTTAAAAGTATGTATACACAAATCTCTTGTCTGTTGGTAAAACAGTCGCGGTTTTTTGTTCATGTAAATTATTCCAGTACTGAATGGCACACTTTATGAAAATGAGTATTTAATTCCATAAGAATTAATACTTTATTCCACATTGATTTCTATGTCATAATATTCTAGTATGGCAAGTGTGATTAATATTTGATTGAATGAAATGTAAGCTTTCGTACATGTCTATCAACCAGGCTCTATTTTGCTCTCCAAAACTGAGGTAAAAACAGTAATGTGCTCTTTTAAATGAAGGAAATGAAACACGTATGAGCTCTTCAAATTCTAATTCTTAAGCGTTTTTTTCTTCTTTTTCTTATGCTCGCTAAAAATGTGTAGTATTTTAGAGCTTTTCGATAATGACTCAGAATACTGTATTTGTCGTAGAAGTAACTCAGTAACGTCTGAACTCACAATTAGTAGCTTTCACACACTTCCTGCTCGTTTGAATCAAAACCAGGAGTAGCAATCAAATTCACGTAGTAAATTGGGTAAGGTTTATTAGCTGAAAATCTTAGTGCAGTTGTGGCATTTTTGGCGAATAAGTAAATTCTGTTTATTTGATGTGTTCTTTGTTTCGACGCTTATGCTACAAATGCTTGCATTTAATAAGAGTACATGTCTTCACAGCGTGGTTATAATAAGCGACTGGTGAATTGTCACACATGTTTAAGGACATGAATATTTACTTATACATGTATAGTAAACAAAAAAATGGAGGGAACTGAAAACCACAAACAGCACAATCATGCAACACGAAGAAACAACATCAATAGCCAAAAACATCGTGCTCAACAACACCATCAACAACAAAATAAGCGCCAAACTGCCACCACAAACAACAACACCGACAACATATACAACACCAACAACAATAAACATTCACCACCACTAAACAACTCCACCAACAGCAAGAGAGCAACAGCACCACACAATGGAGGCTCCAGACAAGAAGTAAAACGTACAATTTCATTTAATAAATCAGAAAGTAGAATGATGGACCACAAAAGCATGAAGGACAAACCAGTACTTGTAACACAAGGTTTACATAGGCATACCGCTTTATCACAGAAATGACGACTTGTAATTAGCGAGCGGTATCCTTTCTAAGGTGAGACAGAGAAAGCTGACAATATTGGAAATAAAATCCTTAAGCAGAATACCCACATTGGATTCCATGCAGAGAACTGAAATGAGATTACATTTGACGTAACGGGATCTCATCTGCAGTGATTAAGCGATTCAAAAAATCATCTGGGAATTTGTATCCCGATTTAGACATCTGTGGTAATAATTAAACGAATGTGCCGTACACTGTTGAAATCGTTTTCTGAGTAACAGTTGATAATATATGGATGGATATAAAGCAAGTGTGATCATATTTCCTTACGCTCATTAATGAATGTTTCATTAGAACGGTCATTGTCAGAAGATCATATAGACGACAACGATTTGACATGAATTCGATTTGTTTGTGAAATATCGAAGCAGTTCAATTTTTGGATTTGAAAACGATTGCATGCTCATATTCGAACGATTTATCAAGGCAGATAATTGTTTATTTAATGAACCAGTCTAGTATTAATTCAATCAAAAAGATGTTTTGTTATCGTACTGTATCACACATTTAAGCGTCTGAATGTTCTGGACTGAACAGGATCGCACTAATATTGCCTGCTTTGCTAGACTGAGACCTGGTTATTAAATGCTGTGGTCTGTGACCTTAAAGTTCTTTTTTGGTGTCCACTATTCTATAAGTGTTATACATTAATAAGAAGGATTTTAAGTATGCAACGTTGTTTTTTCCAGCCCAGTTATCAAGTAAAATAACAGAGCTACGGACGTTAAAACCAAGTTTATTTCACTATTTCTTGTCGAAGTCTTTGCATAATACTCACATTCGACTCGCTGTGATTTCTGCTCTAGGCAAGGCAACTAAGCTTTCACGTTAATCTAATTAAAGCCAGTTTTACTGACAGCTTACACTTTACTGATCACAATAATATAACAAAAGTCTTACATATAATCATCATCATCGCCTCAGAAATGAACAAATTTCATGTCCTCGACTGTAAGTAGAATTTGCACAATACAATGAAGATTAATTAGAAAGTCTGCTAGTCTTTTTCTCTTTCTAGTTTTGAAAGCCTTTGGTAGTCAAAATTGGGGAAATTGTCTGATGAGAGGAACTTTGGATTTGGAAATAGCCGCCCTAGGAAAGCTTCAAGTTTATAATTCTCGACTGATATTTTGTTTTGTGTTTTAGTGTTTGTTGCGACGAACGTCTGCTCGTCGTATGAAGAGTACTTGTTTTGTACTTTTTTCTTTCTTAAATCTTCTCAAAACAAAACCATCCAGGAATATGTTTTAAAACTAGCAGTATCATTACCCGGATTATAAAAATAATGTCATCATGAAAATGAAAAATTATTTTTGTTTTAAACAATGTATGGCCGAAATCGTCTGCACCGCGTGGAAGTTGAAATCACTTTACTGAATAAAGCGACCTAATGGGTACCCCTTACTCTGGGTCTCATCACATTGTATTTGTATTTTGTTGCTCAAGGCTGATATGCACCGGAAATTGCGTCACACTTAAGTCTGCCAAACCGTCATAACGTAAACGACACACACGTACAAATATATATATATATATCTGATGTATTTCTCGTGCCAGTTCCTGTAAATAGTAATACTTACCTTTACTGTGACTCGTTCAATGTCAAGTAACGATACACGCAGAGAGGTCACCTAAAAAATAGAGCCCGTTTTTCTTGGTTCAAAACATGGTTTTAGTATGGAGGTATTGTTGTATTAACAATGACCTTTCGAATGTACGCTGATCCTAAAGATGGTTTAGTATGGAGGTATTGTTGTATATTCGATGACCTTTAGAATGTACGCTGATCCTAAAGATGATTTAGTATTGTGACGTTGTTGTATTAACGATGACCTTTAGAATGTACGCTGATCCTAAAGATGATTTAGTATTGAGACGTTGTTGAATTAACGATGACCTTTAGAATGTACGCTGATCCTAAAGATGATTTAGTATTGTGACGTTGTTGAATTAACGATGACCTTTCGAATGTACGCTGATCCTAAAGATGGTTTAGTATGGAGGTATTGTTGTATATTCGATGACCTTTAGAATGTACGCTGATCCTAAAGATGATTTAGTATTGTGACGTTGTTGTATTAACGATGACCTTTAGAATGTACGCTGATCCTAAAGATGATTTAGTATTGAGACGTTGTTGAATTAACGATGACCTTTAGAATGTACGCTGATCCTAAAGATGATTTAGTATTGTGACGTTGTTGAATTAACGATGACCTTTAGAATGTACGCTGATCCTAAAGATGGTTTAGTATTGTGACGTTGTTGAATTAACGATGACCTTTAGAATGTACGCTGATCCTAAAGATGGTTTAGTATTGTGACGTTGTTGAATTAACGATGACCTTTAGAATGTACGCTGATCCTAAAGATGATTTAGTATTGTGACGTTGTTGAATTAACGATGACCTTTAGAATGTACGCTGATCCTAAAGATGATTTAGTATTGTGACGTTGTTGAATTAACGATGACCTTTAGAATGTCCGCTGATCCTAAAGATGATTTAGTATTGTGACGTTGTTGAATTAACGATGACCTTTAGAATGTACGCTGATCCTAAAGATGGTTTAGTATGGAGGTATTGTTGTATATTCGATGACCTTTAGAATGTCCGCTGATCCTAAAGATGATTTAGTATTGTGACGTTGTTGAATTAACGATGACCTTTCGAATGTACGCTGATCCTAAAGATGGTTTAGTATGGAGGTATTGTTGTATATTCGATGACCTTTAGAATGTACGCTGATCCTAAAGATGATTTAGTATTGTGACGTTGTTGAATTAACGATGACCTTTAGAATGTACGCTGATCCTAAAGATGATTTAGTATTGTGACGTTGTTGAATTAACGATGACCTTTAGAATGTACGCTGATCCTAAAGATGGTTTAGTATTGAGATGTTGTTGTATTAACGATGACCTTTAGAATGTACGCTGATCCTAAAGATGATTTAGTATTGAGACGTTGTTGTATTAACAATGACCTTTAGAATGTCCGCTGATCCTAAAGATGGTTTTATTCTATTACATGTAGAATGTAATGTACTCGTTATGCAGCATTCTTTTTATCACCCCTCACCTTTTTCGTAATGTTAATTTCCCATAGACAAACAGGGAACATTTTTACTGTTACATTCATGGTACCACGTGACTGAAAATTTTTTTTACTGTCACAGGGTAATAGTAAATTTTAAAAGTATTTTTTTTTACTGTCACAGGGTAATGGTACTTTTTTAACAGTATGTTCTTGAAAAGTTTGGGGTAATAAAATAACACATATAGCTTGAGTTGTGGCTAACAGTAAAAATGTCAGCCTGTGGAAAGTACTATGTGTTACAAAGCTATGTGTTATTTATATAATGTACTTGTTTATAGACCCTTCCATAGATACTTGTTGAACCCTCCTCTTATTGGGTTCTATCTGAAGCTTGTCCTATTGATTATTTACAAATCCTTTTTACATACTAGTATGACAGTGTGGCGATTCGCAATCTATTTATATTCATTCATTGTCTTTATTGTATTTGTGTACACAGCCGTATTTTCTCTTGTTTATATTCGTGAAAAGAAGCGATTAATGGCTGACTTGGTCGCATTCTATATTTCTCATGTTGCGGTTTGTCACATCTACACTTTTCTCGAGCATCTGCTAACCATACTTCACGAAATCCTTAATTATTTTACAGGCTTAACTTTCCTTTTTGGTAGACTGCTTTGCAATTGTCGGTCCGTCCGTCCGTCCGTCCGTCCATTTGTAACCAAGCCTTTTCAGACCAATAACTAAGAGAACTATTTGGCCTAAGCTCTTCAGATTTGGTTAGGAGGTTGGTCATCACATGTAGATGACCCCTATTGATATTGAGGTCAGAAGGTCAAGGTCATGACGTGTCATCCGTGTTTCAAAAACCCTTCTTGGTCTTCTCTACTTGACAAGAAGCTCAAGTAACCCGGAGTCCGCAAATAGAATCTTTGACAACCGTTTCATAATTCAAAACAATCCACCAAGGCTTCGGGGCTGTTAGAAGCGACCAGTAAATTTTGATCAGCGACTATACATAGAAATCAAACTTATATTGCTTTTTTTCGAGGTTAGATACATCGTTGTTTACATTTTTGTGAAATCAAGCAGGGCATGTTTGAATTTAGCGAACGCTGCTTGAATCGTTAGACAGAGGGAACACACATTCTGATTACTAGTAACAATCAAGTTTGTATTACATGCAGGGACAGAGTTTTGAAAACTAAACACACGATAAGGGTATGAAACAATATTACTAGTAATTTTACACCTTAATTTTTTTTTGCCATCTTGTCAGATATAGTTTATGCACTTTAATATCTAGTTAGCCTCGAATTGAAATCAAGAAGAAATATTCAAAAATGTTTGTTAAATTGTGGTAGCATTAATACTATAGAGGTCGCTAAGTGAGTTTTTTACGGTACAATGCTTGCGGGAACCTCCGAATTAAGGTCATCCTGGGAATGGAGGTCATTCTATTAAAATCGTTATTGGTTATTCACATCAAAATTCCCTCCGAATAAAGGTCACCTGTCAATAAAGACCACATTTTGTCTTTCTCAAGGGTTACCTTTGTTCTCAGGTTTTATGTAATTATTTACTTACATAGCTGTCCGGGAAACTGCTGGTAGAATTCTGTTGGGGCTTTTACCAGAACATCTAATATAGACTAAGTATAAGCTATGATAGTCAATGTATCATTATTTTGTAGAAATAACTTGAGAGCGACCAGATCCCAAAGCACGCCCGTGTTAATGAAGACAGATTGGCTCGCTGTCTATTTCAACTTTTCTGAAATTTTACAATGGATTAATATCTGAATGGACCTCTGCCTCGGGATCCTGTATAGATAAGCCAGTATTTCTTCGGCGAATCGGTTTAATCAGATTCGATGTTCACCATTGCTTTTCATCCATTTGTATCATTCGACATTTGTATCATTTGAACCACTGTAAAGTGACATGTTTCAGAATAAGAGAAAATTCGCTCTTTTAGAATTCATGAAGTAAGTTCAGAGTATTTTTCTGGGGGCTTGTTTATGAAATTTTTGTTTAATGATAAACCTTGATCAATGAGATATACTATTGCGTGTTAGTGAAAGGTTGTTGTACATTTTCTATAAACACAATGTATGGGATACTAAAATCGCCATTAGTACATAATTTATGAGATGTTCTTATAGTTTCCTTTCGTTTAATTTCTCCAAAGTTTTCTTTTCTTTTTCTTGTTTTTGTGATTGATTATTTGAAAAAAATGTGTTGAGAAGATTTTATGCAAAACATATTCAGTTATAATTATGCAACTCTATGAAGCTATAACTTTTGTCAGAAATTGTTGACTTAAAAATAATTTTCGTATTTGTTGTACGTATAATAGTCGTGTCGACTTCTACTCCTTATATCAAAATTCCACGTGACCATGAAATATGAATGTATCTCCATGTTTTGATATACTACTCGAAATTGTTCAAGGATCATTTACACAAGGTTTGGATGGCCCGTACATACAATATATGATATACAGATATACTTCAATGGGACATCATTTGTTTCATTTTGCACTGGCATGTCATGCCTTAATGACTAAGTTTTCATCAAATCTAATCAACAGTACTATTAGACTATTATGGTACAATTACTAGAAGCTATATCGCCAGCAATCCTTAACAAATTATGAATAGTTTCTAACAGACGTGTCGAATTTCCGTGTATACTCGTGTATCTATAAAAAATCCACTTCCCAATTTGTTTGAAAACAAGTATCTAGTAATTTAGCCCCCTTCTGTCTATTATCAGTCATCTAAAATGGTTTCCTGAAACCAAATGTCAATTTGCTGCAAACAGGACTCTGCGTCGGTAACCAGACATAAAATCGGAATGCTTTGGGCATTTCTGTACAAGAATAGTATTGATTCTGTACGTTATGATACTGGTACGACATATGTGGCGATAATCTCAAGTGCAGAAACATTCTCGTAGATTCTTAATATATGTTTCTCATAAACTTCTGAATCCACGGGGAAACACCGGCGATGAAATTAGTTAATTGAAATGTTGTTTCATGATTCCTAAATACCTCTTAAATTAAATCAAATAAATGATTTTTAACAGATTGACATTTTGAGACAGGAACTTTTACACACCATTTCCATTAGGAAACTCGTTCGATTAATTTGAAAACATTATAAAACATACTTTATCACCAGCATTATCAGACTTCATGTTATCTTAAAGAAAATACGTGTGTATGCTTTATTGATGGCAAAATTAACTATTTTTGTTTCTTATGATTGCTCAATGTGAACAATAATCTTCGACTCGGTATTATAATCAAACGAACTATAAGCCTGAATATAACCAAACAATGTCTGGGATATCAGTAATCTTGGGATGAATATTTTTTAGGAGGACTTGTAAACAACACCAATGCCTACTGTTTTGGTTCGAACACAGAACACGAGTTTAACCCTTGTGGTCAGACACTTAACCACAATCATGTGACCATTTATATTACATTTAGTGAACCAATGGAGGTGCCTTTATAATTAATCAAAGTAACAAAGTCAGTTCTTGTATTTTAATATGTTACAACAATTGGCAAGAACATTGATCCTGTGTTCCAAATTTACGGAAATACGTGATTTTACCTTTTTGGTGATCTTGTTACATGCATGGATGGGGGCGAACTAAAGCATGCGCAGTCATCTTGTTTACATGGTGCCTTTGGCTGCAGACCATATAAAAGCTTAACTCTATTGCATGGCTTTTAAGTTTTCATATCGTACTGTGTTGCTAAGTTCGTTTTTCTTCAGGATGAATCATGTAGTTTTCTTTTTTTTTTCTATTGATCTGTTTTCTGATATTTCGGCCTTTAATCTAAACGTAATTAATATCCTTCTTATCAGACACTGAGCCTTCAAGTTTTAAGTTGATGTTTTATGTTATGGTACCAATGCCAAGGTAAGAATCAGTTAGAATTTATTCGAAGCTGTATAGATCTATAATCCCTTGAGAAAGTTGGTTCACTGTTGCTTCAAGCCGCTGAGAAGAATTTCATTTCTAAAAAAATGTAATGCTTTGCTTGAGTTTTCAAACCGTAAACACTACATGTATTAATTGGCCAGATGTGATTGTGTGATGATTAAACCGGGAAACAGTTTGTCTTGGTGATGTAATGCCCGCGTTCTGATAAATTGATTTTCCATTTCCAAGTGAAGAAAGCGTTTGATTTTAAACTGTTTGTCGACTTGGCTTCAAATAAACTCGATATAACCAAGTCTCTGACTTTCTAAATGAATTCACTATTTAAAGTGCACGTTTTAAGCAGACTTTGTTAGATTCATTCTATTCTAAGTCCTGACTGATTGTGTTACCACTGTAAAAATGTTAAACGAGAAAGTTAGCTAGAGCTAAAATCTATTCAGGAATTTTAAACATCTCCGTGAAGAAATATTTCTATTTATAAAGATCTTGTTTTTAGCTGCTTTCCCTTGTGCTGATATAAGGTATATATGTATGAGTGCTCAACTACTGGTTCTTATTGTGCAACCTCTCCGAAGCAATACCCTTTGGGAGAAGCATCATTAAGCTGTTGTTGAGAGGTTGTTGCTCTAGAGAGGTTAAATTAATAGTTAAATCTTGCAGTAGGGAACAAACATGCTGTTGTTGAAGGGAGATTGTTGCTCTAGAGAGGTTAAACTAATAGTTAAATCTTGCAGTAGGGAACAAACATGCTGTTGTTGAAGGGAGATTGTTGCTCTAGAGAGGTTAAATTAATAGTTAAATCTTGCAGTGGGGAACAATCATGCTGTTTTTGAAGGGAGGTTGTTGCTCTAGCGATGTTTGCTGCTCTTGAGAGGTTGTACTGTACATGTATATATAACCATAAACGTACTTGTACATAATATACAGGGAACATTTACAATTTGTCAATGGTGAACATACAGGGGAACAGTAGCTCAGAGAAACAAATTATTTTGATCATTTATTCGTCAAACAGCTTTTGTCAAGTTCCGGTTCGTATGTTGAGATAGTGATTGTAAATACAAGGGTTATTACAATAATTATTGCGAATCAGATATTTAATGCAGGCGTTTGAGCATGATAAAATACATGTAAGCAATAAATAATATCCGGAGTTTAAAAACACCATAATTTTCGTACTTCAACAGTCAGGGATTTAGGACGTTGTGTATCATATACATGTATATAAACTTTCCACTTTTATAATAGTTATAGTTAGACTTCACAACTTTCATCTTAAGATAACGACTTGCGAACAGCATACTTCTATAAATCTGCTTGGAATCGAATAAGAAATAACAAAGACACGTGACCAAGGCGACATGGCGTGACCATCCCACCTCCTCACGAAATATCGTCTGGCTTTGATTGTATCTTATGTCCGATGAGAACATTTCCTTAGCAACGTGTAATTAGAAGCTCAAGGCTATCTATAGTCTTGTGTTACTGTGCACCAACTGGTCAATTAAGTCATTTTCACCGAATTCTCAGCGATTCGTTTGTTTGATCGGGAAGTAAAACATTTCCAATTAATTTACAATCACCAGCCCAATGCCAATATACGTCGAACATCCTCACGGGCTCTTAACTTTTGTTTGTAAATCGGGTCGTCATCAACGTATATTGTGTACAGTGAAACATGTTTGTAACTTGTCTTTTCTAATCGTATATACATGTATTACATTTTAATTTCTTCTTTACCAGTCTGTAGGAAAACTTCATATTGATCCAAGTGTTTTATTGTCAAGCCGACTGTAGTCGAAACAATTGCAAATGCTCTCAGTAACAAAAATAAGTAAAGTATTTGAACGATACAAAATTATATTCAATTTGCTGTAAACAGTGTAAACAATGCAATGGTAGTGTATATTCGATCAATCACTATCCAGGTCTGTCGTTCATTTTCTCACACATACTCTTAGTCAATATTTCAGGCATTACACGATTCTTATATTACTGGGAATAAAACCACAAAATATATAAGTTTTACAACTAAGTGAATACATTTCTTTCGAACAATAAATTTGAGACAAAATGTGTCGTAATTAAAAAGAAAATCACACACATAAACTATTTTATTTATCAAGCGCGCTATTTCTTGACGGAAAGTGTTTTTTTTTATTTTCGGTGATTAGTTTAAAATTGCTTAAATGGAAACAGAATGCTGAAGTGGAACGTAATTATAACAACAAACGCACATTAAGAGAAAAGCAAAAGCACGCATTTGAGTATCAAAAGGAAACTGTAAGAGATTGGGTCACATATTTTGAACTACTTTTTAGACGTTGACAGAGATGCATGTGAGTGATAACGAACGACAACTCTTGGAAAAAGGTTGAAAAAATCGATTTCGATCTTAGTATTCGACTTAATGTTCTTTTACAATTATCGAAAAATGGGCGAAACCATTCTCTCCTTATTTGGGCTGTTAAGGCAAATTGATATCTTCGATGTGTCATCTTACATGTTTGATTAGCAGATTAGGAACGAAAGAAATAAATATTCAATGATGAATTTTCAAACATGATTAAATGGCTTAGTCAGATTATTTATTTATTTATACGTTCAATAGATATGGTCATTTCCGAACCGCCCCAGATAGAGTGTGAGAGAGAGAGAGAGAGAGAGAGAGGGGGAGGGAGATAGATAGAGAGAGAGAGAGAGAGAGAGAGAGAGAGAGAGAGGGCGATAGATAGATAGATAGATAGAGAGAGAGAGAGAGAGAGAGAGAGAGAGAGAGGGAGATAGATAGAGAGAGAGAGAGAGAGAGAGAGAGAGAGAGAGAGAGAGAGAGAGTGAGAGAGAGAGAGAGAGGGTGGGGGTATCAGAAACACGAGAACTAGGCATTTATATCCATACTCCTATTTTGAAAACTTTTTTCTAAGCCAGAGAAGACACCAGCTTAATTTACCGTGTTCCACTGGCAGCAATGACGCATTTAGATATTAATCCATTGTAAATTTTCGATTGCAAGTATAGAGACATTTTCAGAGAAACTAAAGCAGACAATGAGACAATCTGTCTTCATTAACACAAGCGTGCTTTGGGATCTGGTCGCTCTCAAGTTATTTCTACAAAATAATGATACATTGACTTATCTATCAAATGTTTGGTCTACATCAGGTGTTCTTGTGAAAGTCTCGAGCAAATTACTATCAGCAATTTCCCAGACAATAAATGTTAGCGAGTAAATAATTCATGATATAGTATAATATCGTATGATATTTTGGAAGCAATTGTTGTTGTATGAAATCCAATGCTACTTCATTTGAAAATAGTAAAAATACGATTCGTACTTTATTTGTAGTTACATTGTTTTGCATTTATGCTTTACATACGTAATTCTAAAACCTAATTTTGGGCACCTGCAGTTATGAACCCTAATATAATTTAATTTGTTGAATTATTTACAAAAACATTGCTACTCCTTAAACATCTGTATCCACGTCATACTTTATTTGTCAACCTAGAAGTGTCATGAATAATTATTTCCAATTCTTACAAATCTACGCATTTTGATTGGTCAATAGAGGGAGTTTACACTTCGATAAATTCCTTTTCAATCGGAAACCTTTTGTTTCTGTGCATCGTCGACGGACTACTTTTACCAGTTAAAGAGTTCTAGCAGTTCATGTCCGACATTTGTAAGAATTGAATAATGCAACTGAATTTAATTGGAAATAAAAGGATTAAACTCCCTCAGACCTCATAACACACATTTCACATAAATCCCTTCGGGCTTTATTCAATGTGTTATGAGGTCTGAGGGAGTTTACACATCGATAAACGACCAGAAATGAAAGTTTAATCCTATATTAATCATAATTATATTATACATGTATTATCGTGTGTATAATATGTGTCCCTAGAGTATGTAGCGTATTATACGTATCGTATTGTGTGTGATGCGTGTGTGTGTGTACCGTGATACATACCATATCGTGATACATATTATATCGCGGGAGAGTGTATCGGAAGAGTATGTATTGTTAGAGTGTCTATCGTGTGTGTATTGCGATGCATATCCTGATACATATTGTGTCGTGAATGAGTGTATCCCGATAGTGAATATTGTAAAACGTATCGTATCGAGAGTGTGGGTATCATGATTGGTATCGTATCGTGAGAGAGTGTATCAGGATACATATCCTTATTGTAACGCACCAATATCCTTCCACCGTTAGTGTCGACGGATTTCTGAAATATGTCTGTATTTACACTACAAAGAAACTCGATTCATTCTCAAAAAATAGTCATTCATACAAGTCGTGTATTAATTACGGAACGTGACCATGTCTTATATATGAATTGCCTCTTTGACAGCAGAATGTATGAAATTAGACATCTAGTGTATACAATAATTCTAAAGATGTAGCTTGAATAGACCAAGAATTGTCCATCATATGTAAATAAAAATGTCGTCCATAATCAATAGTGCGGTCATCAAACTAATGTCGATTCTGGGAAAGTAACACCATATACGTATACACGGGGGAATGTAAATTTATGGATAAATTGTCCAACCTATTAAGCTCGACCGAGACGAACTTTTTAAGGGGATGGGAGATGGATGGGAGGGTCCCAGACGTTATCTTAATATCCAATTTTCACTGTACACTTTCATTTATTAGTTTGATTTTTGTGCTATGGGCTTTCGAATAATTTGGATGTATATGATCTAGTTTATGTATTCCCATTCATTTTGTAGTTAGTTTTAATTTGTTTTATACTGAACTATCTCGTACGAAGAACACCTGTATTCTATATATACCAATGGTTGACTTATACACAAGTTTGACTGTAATTTGTAAATAACATCCAAAACGCTAGTTTTTGTCGATTTTTTAAATTTAATTGCGGATATTTTTCTTGCTAAGAATGCCACAAGAACATTGCAGGCAGGATTTCGTTACTCATTTATTTATTATTATTCATAATTCAATCATTTCTAAAGACATGGTAGATAGGAAATAAATACACAAAATGAGCATATAAAGTTACAGTGTTCAAACAAAAATATATTACTGAATATACAAATTGAGATTGTAAAATTATTAAAGGTAAATAATATCAGTAAAAAATTGAAACCATGTCACAAACGTTAAAATACAAGGATAACAAAAAACGAAGTAAATCATTATTTCCATTGTGGTCCTTTATAAAATTAATGTAAATAACCAAGGAAACAACAACAAATTATATTAATATGAAAAAAAAGAAAATGGAATACAAATTTATCTTAGAGATCACTATTATCACAGAATAAAATAACTGTCACATAATTAACATTATTATCTAAGAATTATTGATATTTAAAATGAAAAAACAACCCAAAACACTAGCAAGAAGATGGGCTTTGACGGTGGACTTAAACTGATGGAAGCTCATAACATCTCTTACATGCTGTGGCATTTCATCCCAGAGGGAGCAGCCTTGATAAGCAAATGATCGTTTACCAAAACCCATAGCTAGTCCAAATACCAGATGTTTTTTAGATTTTCGCATTTCCTTTTCGTACTAATCAGCAATTTTTTTATTGTTTCATCGTGTGTCTTAATTTGGGTCGACCGTCCACGTCATTTTTATTTCATCCGCCATTCTGATTAAGGACTAGTAATTTAAATCAAGTCGTTGTGCGTGAGACGCATTTTCAAATTAACTTAACGGTCCCAGATAAATGTTGCAGATTCGTTCTTCCAATGTCTGAATTATTATGTGTTGATAAACGTTTGCTGCCAAATGGAATACCACGGATCTCTATATCTTTAATGCCAGAGATTTAGCGGATAAATTTACTGTAATTGAAAATGTTCCGCTCAGAGAAGCGATTCCTTATATGTACATGTTGAAACAAATAGCGCAATTTTTAGAGACGCTATGTCTGTGGTTGTTTTACTCTGAATTTAGATACCTGTCGCCCCTAAATGTTGGTCTTTTATGTGTTGCGTGAATTGAATGGTTCGAGCATAGATTAAGGTTGTATTTTAATGATGTGATCATTAAAGATATTTATCATTAAAACCACCACTAATGTCTGTATAGACCGCCATTACACATTTTCGACAACTCAGAGCAGTAATCATTATTATTGCTCATAGTAAGAAGTTTGGGGCAGTTGTGACGTATCGCATCCACAATACTATAGTAACACCACACATCAGATAAACTCATATTGAAGAAGGTTCTTTTTCTGCTTTTATGCATGTTTTGATCATTCATTTAAAAAAAACATCGTCTCAAATACATGTATTTTAGATTACAAAATATCCACATTACTTTAGTATCACATTATGTATGTATGTGTAGATATAACACTTTAACACCATATCTTTGATCACAGACATGACGCAGTAACCACTGTCTAAGCCATATTCTCCTTAAATGGTGAGAATCGATTCTTGCTAAGAGTTGTTTGTTTAAGGATATTCGCTCAAATATATCAGAGAGCCACACTCGACATAAGTCGACCAATTCTTGGTGATTTGGACAGTATCATCTCTCAGCAATCGTTACTTTCTATCGTAACCCCCCATCAGAGTAAGGGAGTTTGTTTACTTAATCAAATGTACACTTGTCATTTATTATACATGCATATATTCCCACCGTATCGCTAACGAATGCATACTTAGAAAAAAAGCTAAAGAAAGTGGATTGATTTAATAAAAAAAAACAAAAAAACATGCAAGTATAATATTATTGCAATTTTACAGAAACATTCGTAAAGTGTTTGTAAGTTAATACGAATATTCGGGTAATTTCATCATCAAATAGAAATATAGATGAAATATTGAAAAAACTGACCCGAAAACTAGGTTCTCTTAGCATTTTTCTTAACTTTAAATATTGTGAGTCTTTAAAGTTCACGTGAACGCTTTATTTGAGTGGTACATAAATCTAGATTTTGTTATCACTCCTGGTGACGTGTGATAAAGGCGGATATACGGCTACACGGTGTCTGTTAAAGTCGATAAACCCGTAAAACGTCCTGTATATATATTGCATTCAAACAACATTTTCACGTCATCTTTTTGTATAAACAAAGACGCAATTATTGCTAATTGCTAAATGTCACTTCTACATACTTGTACATTTGGCGCCAAATTGCCAGGACAAAACATTTGACAAGAGGTATACAGGTTTACTTTAATAAGGTAGCACTGCTTTTTAAATTTATTATTAATGTATTATTTGAGCTTTGGCATACTAGCACTCCTGGCCTATACAACAATTGGCAATTCGCATTTAGCAATCAGCATTTAGCAATTGACATTTAGCAATCAGCATTTCGCATGGCGCACGGATCTTCAATTAAGTACTTCAAGATGTTGGCATTTTTAAACTATATTCGCATTAGACCGGAACAGAACATTTAATTAGAGTTGTACATGAGTAAGTCCACAAGTAACTGTATCATGAATAGATTATAAAAATATGAAAAAAAAAAAAAATATTTATTACTATAGTAACATATTAATAAATATTTTTTTAAATTTTTTTTTTCATATTTTTATAATCTATTCATGATACAGTTACCTGTGAGTAAGTCGTCATAATTATAAAAAATGAAAAATATAATACAGAAAGACACTGTGGTTTTTGTTGGGGTTGATTTTTAGATACTTGTAGAAGTAAAAAAAAATGTTGCATGATAGATAGCATGACGTCAATTTGAAGGCCGTTTATGCGGTTAAATATTGGGTATACGAGTGCAATGTGTTAAGGGTTATTTTATTTACTTATGGTGATAAATTTGTATTTCTAAACTTAATAGCAAAAAAAGGTTATGTCCGATATTAGTGTGCTCACTTTCTTTTTCGTGTTAGTATAGTATTGACGTACGATTACAGGCTTTTAAATGTGTAAAACATTCGGCCATCGTTCTAACAATTACATATTGAAGTTGAGACATAATTATGTTGAAGACGGTTGTACGGAATCGTTTTGTTTGTTCCATAAAGTCGAAAATTTAATGTTTACAAGATTGTGTAAACGTGGCACCCCGAGTTATGACGTTATATTTTTAAATTGATTCATTTTGTATTTTGTCATACCTACGTTTTTTTGAAAATAAGAAAGTTGAGTTTTTAGACCTATGTTATTTGTTTGGATACGTTTCATGATAGAAATTAATCAAATATTCTTTGAATATTCTCTAAAATTTTAAATATTTGATTTCCAAAATCCGATAGAAGCGCCCTTACATTAAATTTGGCCACGCTAAGTTTAAATTATTCCTTTACTATGATTCATATAAACTTGAGATCCACAAAACATCAAATAGCCAGCACCTCAAGGTCACGACCACTTCAAAGTCACGACTACCTCAAGGTCACGACTACCTCAGGGTCACGACCACTTCAAGGTCACGACTACCTCAGTGTCACGACCACTTCAAGATCACTACCACTTCAATGGCACGACCACCTGAAGGTCACGATCACCTTAAAGTCACGACCAACTCAATGTTACGACCACCTCAAGGTCACGACCATCTCAAGGTCAAGACCACCTCATTATAACGACGTATCATCAGGTTTTCGGGCCGAGTTTCAATATTTTCCCTGATATAGAGTCCATCTCGATATTAAGACCATTTACATTTATTTTGGTCCCATAGTTGATCTTATTAAAGAGGTTTAACTGTGATCTAGATATTTTTAGATTTTCAAATCCAAATACTTTTAACAAAGTCCTTTCTGAAGTCGCTAACTAAAATTTACGCGAAAAACAATCTCGATTAAATATGCTAGTCCTTTAATGCCTGCGAAAATATAATTTCATAATTGTATTATATAATCACCGAAAGATATTACATTTCTTGGAGAGAAATAATAATAGAAAATTTAGTTAATATGACCTTGAGAACGTCTGCAAGTTATCATACGGCTGACGTAGTCTGACTTCGCTTGTTTAATATCGGAAATGCAATTATCGTCAAAGTAACACCATGTCGGCGAATCTTGCGCATGCGCAGTTGAAATTTCAGAAAATTACCGTAGTTGACACATTAAAGATTCGAGTAGTAATGACAATGACCCAGATTGCTTAATTCAGTCTCGTGAAATTACTCGAATTCTCGTCTGTATGTTTGTATGATATTTCTGAGTTCTTAGGTCTGTCTTAGAGAGGACGCCGCTGATTGGTCGCTCCTTATCAAAGTCAGAATAAATAAGTTCACGCAATCAGTAACAGATCATCCTGAAACTAATTCCAAACTATTTTGTCGCAGTTTGCCTACAAACAATGCCATAGTAAAACAAAACAATAGTCTGAAAATGCAAGCCTTTTATTGGTTAATTCTTAGAACGATTATATAATCAACCAATGGCAAGGGTCTGTCTAAGATAGGCAATCATCACCAATTGTATCATCGATTAACGTCGAAGTGTCATCTTTTGAAGTTAGCGAAAGTTTTTCGGGTTAAAAGTTGGTCCAGCTGTGTGTGTGTATGAAAACAATCTAGCTGTATAAAGATTTAACCTCTAGACCAAAATCGGTTATGGCTTCCCAGACTTGCGCATAACAAACAATTGATGACGGTTCCATATCCCTTTAATTTAACAAAGCTGCTTAAATCCTGTTTTCAGTGAATAATAATTATGAGCCTCGCCAAACGCTTTAAGTGCCTTTTTAGCTCGATTATTCGAAGATACTTAACACAATGTCTTTGTGATCATAATTGGAGGTCACTATCCAAGGCCCATAACTCTGATATGGATTTTGACTGATTTTTGGCCCTCTGTGAACTTAAAAAATTCCTGACATTTATCTTTCATTATCAAGCATTAAAAATAACCAAGCGTGCTGTCGTGCTGGTGGCTGTTTTATTCGATGGTTGCATGCATTTACAAATCTACACGATAAGCAGAACTCCTCGAGTATCGCAATATGGTAATCTAACACTGCTTTTATAGGCCACTGCTTTTATGGGGATAAAAACGAACGTTACAAAACTGGGAACATTTACAAAAAAGGCTGTAATTTTCTTTCTGACTGTTAATCTAACCGATTCATGTTTCTTATTGCCATCCTCACGTGGGCCATGAAGTACTTCCGCTGTCATTTTTCAATCAAGTACTCTAATTAGAAAACTAGATTTTCCATATTTTGCTCTCGTTCCAATATTATTGAAACATTTTTTTGTAAAATGCCGGTGTCACTGTTGATTGTGTTTTATACCGTTCATAAACAGAATATTTTATCGTTTTACAAACAGTATGTCTAAAATTCTGAACAGCACTCGTTTAAATTTCATTCGTGCGTGTGTGTGTGCGTTCTTTCGTTCGTTCGTCCGTGTGTCCGTTTGTTCGCTCGTTCTGTACAAAAATGTTCCACGACGAGAAATCCTTTCATCTTGTTATGTGGTGGGAATAGCAGGATAAAAAGATCATGTTTAGCTTGAATTTACGTACAATGCACTGCAATTGTGCCTGAATATACCTAAATACATGTCACATTAAACAATACAAATACATAGAACCCTCAAAATGATCCTTTGCAAATGCGAAAATCATGAATATGCTTGCTGAGCTATTGCAAGATGCTATTCAATTTTAGTAAATGGGAATTTTCGTGGAACATTGCTATGGGACATTTTATAAATGTCACATTTCTCTGAGTGAGACAATAGAATAGAGTCAATCTGTGGAAATCACTGTCGCCTTGAGCATAACTCTTTTATTTTCACTATTTTGTTTCGTTCTTAGAAGATTAATTCTGCACCAGTCGGATATTCACGTGTAGCACAAGCGCATGCGCGAGACATTGATTTTCAAGTCTTTAGAAGCTTAGTATTTATGGCTTTTAGAAACGTAGTTTGCCCTTTTTTCAGATCGATTAAGGGTAACAGTCTAGGATAATTATTTTTAGGGAAAATATAAGACTTGTGTAACTGGTGTTAATAGAAGCCTGTTTTATGATAGATCGCTGCTTAGTCAGCCACTCATCTCTACTTAAAGCTCATGGTACATTTTATTTAAAAAAAGGTAGTGGACCCCTAATTCTGTACTTTTCTGATGAATCTCTCCACGCTACACAAAAATGTTAATATTACAAAAATAATATTGTCTAATTGTCATTTATTTCTTTGATAGTTATTTCGGATACTATGATTTCTTTAACGATGCAATTTGAAAGAGTTGTTACCCTGGCTGAAAAATAGAAAAACATTAATTTTTCTCTAGTTTGCAGTAGTGATATAACATACCCATTTTCCAGAAAAGGAACACAAAATGTAGTCGCCCGAATGTACAGTAACAAAAGCTATCTTTTAGACAACAATGGTTTGTCAGTATTATATACCCCTATGTTATTTTTGTTTGTATCTATCAACGGAAATCGGTTAATTGCCCCATTCGCAAAAAGTAATATGCTAATTAAGTTAGTTGTGTAAATTCGTCAATTCCTCTTATAAGTGGGATAGAGTAAAGTTCGCATCTTACAATACAGTACGTTCCGTGCCGTATTGTTCGTGAAAAAGAAGATCGGTACACTTAACACAATTATCACATGTTTTCAAAGGTCCTTCTCGTTGTGTCGTTTTTTTCCAATACCACGTGCCAAAATATAATCAAAGTACTGAAAGTACTGTCGGAATTTGATTTTTTTCATATGAGACAAGTCACTGCCATGGTGTTGCTGGCAACACAACAATGACAGTTAGGAGAAGGTACAGTTCATGGATATTCATGCTTAGGAATTAACATACACCATCTCAATATTGCCATCTATTTATGTACATATTCTGATATTCATGTGCTAAATTCCATCAACCTAACATGATGGTTATCTAAGTTATCAGATGTTTCAAGTTTATTATGTAGCCCATTATCCAGCCTATATTTTTCCGAATCCATCGGTACCAAAATAATCATTGTTGCTGTCGTATTTACTGATTTAATACATACCGAAAAGCTCTTCAAAACGCTCCATTTTAATAATATATCTTGATTATGACCACATATCAATTTAAATGCACACTACAGTGTTAGAAACGAATTAAAATCGACCTATATAATTCTTTTAGTGATATTTTGGTTTTGAAGAATTTTTCGATTTTCCATGTTTTATAATTAGTTCCTAACTCGGAACAAAACTGACATAAACCACTATCAATTGATTAATCGTAGTTTAAGATTTTTTTTTCAGAAAAATATATGTAATTGGTATATGAATTATATTCAAACTCAATATCATGATGTTGGACTATATGACAGGTTTTGAAGTGAAAGTAAAAGTTTATTGTAAAAAAATATAGCTATTCGGAAACGAGCCGTAATACGGCGACATTTGCCGATCTCGCTACGGAATATACCGACATCGCACGATTTCATCAGTTCCATTACGATCCTTCTGTCTTAACATCAAAATACCCTTCACACACTGTGAACCAACATAATAATTGCGAACTTCACAATAACTGCTATTTCTTCGCAAATGTATGTGTACTGCCGTTCTGTTCTCTGCAATTCGACGGGAAAACCCCACATTCTATTTTTAGAATTTATCCAACTATATATAGCTCTAGCCGATAGTATAGGTCGATACGCGTTGTGGATATAAACCTTAACACTGATTTACATAGCATGTCAAAAAGTCACGTATAAGACATACATCAATAGTAGATTAATGTAATTACATGCATACTTCTGTAGAGAAATTACTGACCTACTGAACGAAAGCCGAAAGTAAAACTATTTTATGCTAAACTAGTTGGTTTCCTAGCACACAATAGAGTGAAAGTGGGAACGGGAACCATGGCAGTTATGGAGCTCACGGCATTTTTGTAAGTCGATGATAGCAAAGGAATTATCAAATTCCAAAAAACCGTCACAATTACAACAAAGTGTACGAATTTCGGTGACAAGTTATGGACAAATAGCAAGTACGTTACTATTTAATATTATGTCATCTGTGTATTTAAAGTCAGTTATTGTTTTGCGCCTGTTTAAATTTACAATTCTGTAAATGCCTGAAGGTTATGTAGTCTTTCTGTACATATTAAGTAAAAATTGTCTATTTTTGCCTATCTTGACTAATTTACTGGGCGAATTAAAATCCTTTCTATCAAAACAAAAGCTTTTGTCGGAAACGCAAGCGAGCTCTTGTTCATAGAATCTCCAATCTTGCTTGCGTTTCTTTTTATGGACAGTGACGTATCCTTGTATATAATTTTATTGTATTAGTTCTAAGCTCTGGGACGCAGCCGCTAATCAACTCCAATACGTAGAGATGGTAATCTAATTTTGAACTCATCTGATAGTTGTATTCGTCTCTGGAGAGTATACTGTTTTATTTCGATGGAACCGTTGCTCCGCACAATATACACAATTGGATGACGACAGCGTTTATTGTGCGGAGATCCCGTTTATGACAAACTTCTGAAGCAACTAAATGTAAAAATAATCATTCGACAAAGACGATGCGGTTGCCATAGGGATTGATATTTCGTCATAGGAAATATTTCTCCATTTAACACGAACACAGATTACTTTCATGGAATCAGCGATCCTTCCACAATTATATTAAAAGCTGTGTTGCTGTATTTTTGCTATCTAACACACTTGTTGTATTCGATACTTACTTAGCGAATATCTTTAAACTGATAAATCAGGTAATTTCGTACAAGGTTTTTTGGCTAAAATTTAATTTGAAAAATTTTGCTAGAACAAAAAAATCATTTCGCTGATATCTAAAAATGAATTCGCTGCTTTCGGTTTGAACGCACCACAGCATACACATCGCATGTGATTCTCGAATCAAATGCAAATATGGTTTATCTAAGACCAAATGACGTCACAAGCAGTAGGAGAAAATGGTATTTTTAAGACAAGTTTTCAGACAATTAGTAGAGTTCTAGAATGTCTTACTCAGAACATAGCAGACAGCAGTTGGCCTTTCATAAGTGATAATTCTATTTTATGATGTAATTACTACTCAGCATGTATTGATACCTGCCACATTCGTATATCATTTTCCAGAAATGTCATCAACTTTTCCACTAAATAATTCTGTTTTGTGCCGTTGTCGACCATGTGTTCTTAGATTGGTCAAATTCTCTTCCTTTATATGTTTGGTTTTAGCGCCGTTTTTCACTAATTTTCCCAGTTATACACAGCGGTCAGTTCACCTTAATGGTAAATAGTGTTTATGGACAGTATTCCAACCAGTACTAACTTACCCTTTAACAAAGGAACCGGCGACCGGGGAATCGTACACGGATTACCAGGTTACAAATCTAATGTACTAACCACTGGACCACGACCGCGGCCAAATCCTCTTTTACTTTCGTCTAAATACACCATTCTTTTTATACGACCGTTAGAAAAACGGGTCGTATTATGGGAACACACACGGCGGGCGGCGTCCACAATGGTGTCTGCTCTCTTATTCAAACAGTTTTATTCAGATCCTCACCAAACTTGATGGAAATGTTTGTGGTCATGATATCTCAGTCACGTTCGATAACCAGCCCAATCGGCCATGGCACTTCCGAGTTATGGCCATTGACGCTTTGAAAAATGAATTATGACGGGCGTATTTTGTGACCTGGAACTCTTGTTACCAAAGTCGAAAGGCCTGGATGGGAGATTCACGGTGGATCGGGTGGTGCAGTCATCATAATGGTCTTTTAGACAAAGTCAATTTGACAATCTAGCTGATGTAGGGAAAAAGGCACTGCTTAATAAATTGTTGAAATCTTGGTTTGAGGACATTGTCGTTTTCCTGTTTTCCAGTAAATATCACAAATGGTTAACTTAGCACCGTCTATGGTGTACAATATATGTGAACATAAAATTAACTTCCATGTTTATTTCTTATAAGGACTTCAACGTTCGTGGCCGAAATTGTGATGTTTTGTTTCTATTTGATCGATTGAATGTTTTAGAATCCCAGCGGCAAACGTCCCCATTTAAACGAGACTATCACATGGTTATGTCATGATTTACACAATCGTCTCTCAATTCGATAAATCAACCACATGATGTCATGTTACAAATAATCACCATCCTAACATCTTAAGATAATTTCTTATTCTCCTACATTCCCAACCATCAGTAAATAGCTTCAAAATGGAATGAAATACAAATAGTCACGCCAACCTATATTGCTGAACATTAAACATACGGTCATCCGTCGGTATTAAGGCCACATTCAGGGCAAAAATGAATCGATCTAAATGTTGAGGTGATTTTATTGTCAAGTGCATACTGTATATGAAAGTTTGAAACCCTGTCCGAAAGTGTTCATATAAAGAACGTGTCTGTGTATGTAGATGAAAGTGTTCATATAAAGAACGTGTCTGTGTATGTAGATGAAAGTGTACATATAAAGAACGTGTCTGTGTATGTAGATGAAAGTGTTCATATAAAGAACGTGTCTGTGTATGTAGATGAAAGTGTACATATAAAGAACGTGTCTGTGTATGTAGATGAAACTGTTCATATAAAGAACGTGTCTGTGTATGTAGATGAAAGTGTACATATAAAGAACGTGTCTGTGTATGTAGATGAAAGTGTTCATATAAAGAACGTGTCTGTGTATGTAGATGAAAGTGTACATATAAAGAACGTGTCTGTGTATGTAGATGAAAGTGTTCATATAAAGAACGTGTCTGTGTATGTAGATGAAAGTGTTCATATAAAGAACGTGTCTGTGTATGTAGATGAAAGTGTTCATATAAAGAACGTGTCTGTGTATGTAGATGAAAGTGTTCATATAAAGAACTTGTCTGTGTATGTAGATGAAAGTGTTCATATAAATAACGTGTCTGTGTATGTAGATGAAAGTGTTCATATAAAGAACGTGTCTGTGTATGTAGATGGAAGTGTACATATAAAGAACGTGTCTGTGTATGTAGATGAAAGTGTACATATAAAGAACGTGTCTGTGTATGTAGATGAAAGTGTTCATATAAAGAACGTGTCTGTGTATGTAGATGAAAGTGTACATATAAAGAACGTGTCTGTGTATGTAGATGAAAGTGTTCATATAAAGAACGTGTCTGTGTATGTAGATGAAAGTGTTCATATAAAGAACGTGTCTGTGTATGTAGATGAAAGTGTTCATATAAAGAACATGTCTGTGCATGTAGATGAAAGTGTTCATATAAAGAACGTGTCTGTGTATGTAGATGAAAGTGTTCATAAAAAAGAACGTGTCTGTGCATGTAGATGAAAGTGTTCATATAAAGAACGTGTCTGTGCATGTAGATGAAAGTGTTCATATAAAGAACGTGTCTGTGTATGTAGATGAAAGTGTTCATATAAAGAACTTGTCTGTGTATGTAGATGAAAGTGTTCATATAAATAACGTGTCTGTGTATGTAGATGAAAGTGTTCATATAAATAACGTGTCTGTGTATGTAGATGAAAGTGTTCATATAAATAACTTGTCTGTGTATGTAGATGAAAGTGTTCATATAAAGAACGTGTCTGTGTATGTAGATGAAAGTGTTCATATAAATAACGTGTCTGTGTATGTAGATGAAAGTGTTCATATAAAGAACGTGTCTGTGTATGTAGATGAAAGTGTTCATATAAAGAACTTGTCTGTGTATGTAGATGAAAGTGTTCATATAAAAAACGTGTCTGTGTATGTAGATGAAAGTGTTCATATAAATAACGTGTCTGTGTATGTAGATGAAAGTGTTCATATAAAGAACTTGTCTGTGTATGTAGATGAAAGTGTTCATATAAATAACGTGTCTGTGTATGTAGATGAAAGTGTTCATATAAAGAACGTGTCTGTGTATGTAGATGAAAGTGTACATATAAAGAACGTGTCTGTGTATGTAGATGAAAGTGTTCATATAAAGAACGTGTCTGTGTATGTAGATGAAAGTGTTCATATAAATAACGTGTCTGTGTATGTAGATGAAAGTGTACATATAAAGAACGTGTCTGTGCATGTAGATGAAAGTGTTCATATAAAGAACGTGTCTGTGTATGTAGATGAAAGTGTTCATATAAAGAACGTGTCTGTGCATGTAGATGAAAGTGTTCATATAAAGAACGTGTCTGTGTATGTAGATGAAAGTGTTCATATAAAGAACGTGTCTGTGTATGTAGATGAAAGTGTACATATAAAGAACGTGTCTGTGTATGTAGATGAAAGTGTTCATATAAATAACGTGTCTGTGTATGTAGATGAAAGTGTTCATATAAAGAACGTGTCTGTGTATGTAGATGAAAGTGTTCATATAAAGAACGTGTCTGTGTATGTAGATGAAAGTGTTCATATAAAGAACTTGTCTGTGTATGTAGATGAAAGTGTTCATATAAAGAACTTGTCTGTGTATGTAGATGAAAGTGTTCATATAAAGAACGTGTCTGTGTATGTAGATGAAAGTGTACATATAAAGAACGTGTCTGTGTATGTAGATGAAAGTGTTCATATAAAGAACGTGTCTGTGTATGTAGATGAAAGTGTTCATATAAATAACGTGCCTGTGTATGTAGATGAAAGTGTTCATATAAATAACGTGCCTGTGTATGTAGATGAAAGTGTTCATATAAAGAACTTGTCTGTGTATGTAGATGAAAGTGTTCATATAAAGAACTTGTCTGTGTATGTAGATGAAAGTGTTCATATAAAGAACGTGTCTGTGTATGTAGATGAAAGTGTACATATAAAGAACGTGTCTGTGTATGTAGATGAAAGTGTTCATATAAAGAACGTGTCTGTGTATGTAGATGAAAGTGTTCATATAAATAACGTGCCTGTGTATGTAGATGAAAGTGTTCATATAAATAACGTGCCTGTGTATGTAGATGAAAGTGTTCATATAAAGAACTTGTCTGTGTATGTAGATGAAAGTGTTCATATAAAGAACTTGTCTGTGTATGTAGATGAAAGTGTTCATATAAAGAACGTGTCTGTGTATGTAGATGAAAGTGTACATATAAAGAACGTGTCTGTGTATGTAGATGAAAGTGTTCATATAAAGAACGTGTCTGTGTATGTAGATGAAAGTGTTCATATAAATAACGTGTCTGTGTATGTAGATGAAAGTGTACATATAAAGAACGTGTCTGTGCATGTAGATGAAAGTGTTCATATAAATAACGTGCCTGTGTATGTAGATGAAAGTGTTCATATAAAGAACGTGTCTGTGTATGTAGATGAATGTATTCATATAAAGAACGTGTCTGTGTATGTAGATGAAAGTGTTCATATAAAGAACTTGTCTGTGTATGTAGATGAAAGTGTTCATATAAAGAACTTGTCTGTGTATGTAGATGAAAGTGTTCATATAAATAACGTGCCTGTGTATGTAGATGAAAGTGTTCATATAAATAACGTGTCTGTGTATGTAGATGAAAGTGTACATATAAAGAACGTGTCTGTGTATGTAGATGAAAGTGTTCATATAAAGAACGTGTCTGTGTATGAAGATGAAAGTGTTCATATAAAGAACGTGTCTGTGTATGTAGATGAAAGTGTACATATAAAGAACGTGTCTGTGTATGTAGATGAAAGTGTTCATATAAAGAACGTGTCTGTGTATGTAGATGAAAGTGTTCATATAAAGAACGTGTCTGTGTATGTAGATGAAAGTGTACATATAAAGAACGTGTCTGTGTATGTAGATGAAAGTGTTCATATAAAGAACGTGTCTGTGTATGTAGATGAAAGTGTTCATATAAAGAACGTGTCTGTGTATGTAGATGCAAACTGGTTATACTGTACCCTGCAGTCTCATTCTTGTGTTACACACTCGGTGATCTTTCGCTAGGTGAATTGTGGGTATTGGGTTGGTTGTGGGATGAGCGAGGCCTTAAAATAGCTGACATTGATTAAGAACTCACAATATATATACATAGGTTTGCGCATTGAGTGTCAGATTATTTTGAAGATAGTGCTCCCGCCGCCGAGCTGTATACATAGTAAACTGGTTCCCGTTCCATGTCGCAGTGCACCAAAGGGCTTTGTACACACAAGTCAACGGGAACCAGTTTATATACATAGTTCCCACATCTACAATATTTACCTCCCTTGGCGACCATCTTAGTTGGCGAATTTCTTATGCGCTTAATAGAAACAAGAGGGCCAAGATGGCCCTATATCGCTCACATGACAATCACTGTTCACTCATTAAAACATTGTTTTGAACCGGTGACCTAGTTTTTGACCCCAGACCACCTATGTTCGAATTTGTCTTACATATCATTAAGACAAACAGTCTGACTAGGCTTGGTGAAGATACGATCAAAATTTGACATCTACAGTGTTAATAAGGTTTTCCTAAGATTTGACCTTGTGACCTGGTTTTTGACCCTAGGTGACCCATATTTGAACTTGTCCTTAATATC
Source organism: Lutraria lutraria (assembly GCA_964023205.1). NCBI lineage: Eukaryota > Metazoa > Mollusca > Bivalvia > Venerida > Mactridae > Lutraria > Lutraria lutraria. The sequence continues at coordinate 35,369,331 of OZ026844.1, forward strand.
ATTAAGACTAACAATCTGACAAGGTTTGGCCAAGATCCAATCAAAACCATGACATTAAGAGCTTTTACAAGATTTTTACCTAAGATTTGACCTTGTGACCCAGTTTTTGACCCCGGCTAACCCATCTTCATCCTTGACCCACATATCATTGAGGCAAACATTTTGACAAGGTTTGGTGAAGATCCAATTAAAACTGTGACATCTACAGTGTTAATAAGGTTTTCCTAAGATTTGACCTTGTGACCTGGTTTTTGACCCTAGGTGACCCATATTTGAACTTGTCCTTAATATCATTAAGACTAACAATCTGACAAGGTTTGGCCAAGATCCAATCAAAACCATGACATTAAGAGCTTTTACAAGATTTTTACCTAAGATTTGACCTTGTGACCCAGTTTTTGACCCCGGCTAACCCATCTTCATCCTTGACCCACATATCATTGAGGCAAACATTTTGACAAGGTTTGGTGAAGATCCAATTAAAACTGTGACATCTACAGTGTTAACAAAGTTTTCCTAAGATTATACCTGGTGACCTAGTTATTAACCCCAGATGACCCATATTTATACTTGACCATTAAATCATTAAAACAAACTATTTGACAAAGTTTGGTGAAGATCCAATAATAACTGTGAAATCTACAGTGTTAACATGGTTTTTCATAAGATTTGACCTAGCGACCTACTTTTTGACCCAAGATGACCCATGTTCGAACTCGTCCAAGATATTATGAAGACAAACATTCTGACAAGGTTTCATGATCATCCAATCAAAGCAGTGACTTCTAGAGTGTTCACAAGGTTTTCCAGCAATTTGCCCTAGTGACCTAATTCTACTACAGAAATGACCCATTATCAAACTTGACCTACATATTATTAAAATAAACATTCTGACAAAGTTTCATGAAGATGCAGTCAAAACAGTGATTTCTAAAGTGTTCACAAGGTTTTCCCTTATTTGGCCCTGGTGACCTAGTTTTTGACCCCAAATGGCCCAATACCGAACTCGTTCGAGATTTTGTTGATATTAACGTTCTGACCCAGTTTTGCTAAAATTGAGCCAAAAATGTGGCCCCTAGTGTGGTCACAACATAAAGTTTGACGACGCACGACGCACACCGCACGACGCACGACGCCGGACGCCGGACGGAGAGTGATCCTAATAGCTCACTTTGTCACTTTGTGACATGTGAGCTAAAAATCAGAAAATTGGTTATTTAACAAATCTGTTTATAAAAGATAATTTAATCATGAAGTTGTTAAGGCCATAAACACATCAGGTTTAAGAAAATGTAGTTGTCACATATGAATATCCTATATTTAGAGTTATCAAAACAAAAATGTAAATATCTTCTATCAATGCTTGTTGAATTCGCCATCTAAGATGCCCACCAATGGAGGTAAATATTGTAGAAGTGGGAACTATGTATTAGTCGACGAGCATGTATACTGTACACTCGACTAGCCGTTGAGAGACGTTAGATTTTAGACCGGACCAGACAAATTAAGTGACGTCATAATTGTTGTTTAAACTGCTGCTTCACAGAGATTTTATTTTGATAAATTGTCGCACAACTACTTTAGACTAGAATGATACGTTCTAAAAATAGAAGAGTCTACAGAACTCCAAAGCAGTAAACAGCCAGAATCTTCCCGTCTCTTGTCATTTACATTTTACTGTTGACCCGCTAAAGCATTGATTTGTTAACAAAAATACATTTCACTGTCCCTAGTGGTGATTCGTCACAGATTGTAAAATAGCAATTTACTTACATTTTGTGACAGTCGACTGTGAAAGCGCCAAGTAGATATAAATTATCTCATACGATGAAAAAAATATTCGGTGATATTCGAGGAATTGTGGTCATTTCCGTCGCTCTGTCTGATCAATACGGAGATGCACGAACGACTTGAATATCGGCTGGTCGTATCTACTCTGTGACGAGTCTCTTATGTGGCTCCATTTATATGTATACATGTTTATATACGAACATGAATGTATTGTTATTTGTTGTTAATGTTGCGGACAAACTTTGCTGTCAGGTTCACATTTCATGTTTGATTAAAATTCATGGATGGAGTTTCTCCTTAAGTTCCAAAGTATATGGTAATATAAACATATTGCCAACTATACATTTAAAATGCTTTTAAACTTCAAAATCAACTTATGAAGCACGCAACACCGAATTGGCTCATGGTCAGGTATCTTGGCTCTTACCGTAAATATGCACTTTTTTCTACATCAGCAGTAGCCGCGTGTTTGTTGTGTTCTCTGCCTTAAAGGTCTGTTTCTATTAGTTGGTACTCAATGCGATCTTTGTTGCCGTCCTCCTCGTCTTCTTCTGACTTCTCCTCCTAGGTATTAACATCTCCAGCACAACCATCACTACCACCACCAGCAGCAAAATAAGCAGCAGTAGCAACAACATTAGCAGCATCACGGCCATCACCACCTCAATTAGCAGCAGCAACAACATGAGTTGCGTCTGTATTAAATACATTTATCAGTAAAAAACGATTTGGTGTTGAAACTTGCCTTAATTTCGAACTTTATGTGAGTTTCTAATTACGGTATCATTATAATTATCTAAATTCTTAATCCAGCCTTTAGTCCCTTTGTTTTATAATGAAGTTATAGGCATTTGTTTTGCCTAATTATTTATGAACCTAATTATTTTGTAAATGCGGGTGGTCGAATTTTATTTAAAGTCGGCCATTTTTGGTATAGGAGCTTAAAGAGTTCTCAACACCGACCTAATGTTTTCAACATACAAATTTATAGATATATATGGTAGAATAGAGCATGACTGTCTGGTGTATTGGTATTTTGTGATGTTCTTCCATTTATTGGATTTTATGATGAAAATTTGATACACAAAGATATATTTAACATTTGCATATAAACGGACACCATCACGCATTCGTTTGAAATATTTATCGGTCGATGACTCACGCTTTCTTCGTCGTCTTCCTGAATGTTGCAACGGAATCGGCAAAAAGAACGATTTTATCAAAGCAGACAGGAAGGTGCATCCGAAAAGACGAACAATATAAATATTAGTACAGATGAACGTACAGACAGATAAACGTACAGACAGATGAACGTACAGACAGATAAACGTACAGACAGATGAACGTACAGACAGGTAAACGTACAGACAGATAAACGGACAGACAGATGAACGTACAGACAGATAAACGTACAGACAGATGAACGTACAGACAGATAAACGGACAGACAGATGAACGTACAGACAGATAAACGTACAGACAGATGAACGTACAGACAGATAAACGTACAGACAGATGAACGTACAGACAGATAAACGGACAGACAGATGAACGTACAGACAGATAAACGTACAGACAGATGAACGTACAGACAGGTAAACGTACAGACAGATAAACGTACAGACAGATGAACGTACAGACAGATAAACGTACAGACAGATGAACGTACAGACAGATAAACGTACAGTCTACTAACCCCACGACCTACCTCTGGTATGTACGGACAGACAGATGAACGGTTAGGCAGGTAAACAATCTATGATAAAATTATAAATCAAGTTACAAAAAGACAAAATAGAATCTTCATAGGGATAGAATAACAAGTCTAGAATATCTTTTTTATTTATTCCATTCGACACAATAAAAGCTTTGCACGGGTTTGCTTATCCGAGAGGATTCTCCGTATGGTCGATGCTAAATTCAGCCAAACTTATAAAATATACATAGCGTTCACCAGAAAACATGAGAATTATTTCGGCTACTTTAAAATGATTATGTATCAAGTTCCTAGCTAGTGCCTCAGTCCCCTGGGACAAGCTAATCGTTATGATATCGTGAATAGTAAGAATACAAATTATGAGCAGAAAATAAAAATGGATTCTCGGAAAACGTCAAATGCAAAATATCCATCTTGTCTCAACTATGCAACTCTCAGTCAACCATATAGCGATTTCTGATACAGGGAACACAGAAACCGTGTACACAGATATTGTAAACACGGGTGTAGTGAACACATAATAATAGTGAACATAGATATTGTAAACACGGGTGTAGTGAACACATAATAATAGTGAACATAGATATTGTAAACACGGGTGTAGTGAACACATAATAATAGTGAACATAGATATTGTAAACACGGGTGTAGTGAACACATAATAATAGTGAACATAGATATTGTAAACACGGGTGTAGTGAACACACATAATAGTGAACATTGATATTGTAAACACGGGTGTAGTGAACACATAATAATAGTGAACATAGATATTGTAAACACGGGTGTAGTGAACACATAGTAATAGTGAACATAGATATTGTAAACACAGATGTAGTGAACACAGATATGGTAAACAAAAATATAATGAACACACGATAATAGTGAACATAGATATTGTAAACACGGGTGTAGTGAACACATAATAATAGTGAATACTGATATTGTAAACACAGATATAGTGAACACAGATAAAATGAATACCTGATAGTAGTGAACGTAATCATTACGCGGTCTTTATGTATAAATGATAGAAACTGTTTGCCCTGTTGAAAATTTATTGGACCAATTATCACAAATTATACACTTTGTCCTGTCTAGCAAAAGAAAAAAAATCTAATAAATATATATTTAAACCACTGGACTGGCAGAGCTACAGACCCCCGTCCTCCATACATTTATTAACTTCGCTGTAGCCCGGTGGTCGATACAAAATTGATAAAACTTCTTCTACTATGTTTTTCTAAAAGAAGATATATACGTACATCTCCAAATCGATGGAACTATACAGTTGTCTAAACAAAGTTAAATAAAAAATGCTTAGTTTTGTCACGCGACTGGGTGAACATTTCGTGATGTTAGTAATAAAACAGTTTCGATCGACGATACGAAAATCGCTCTGAATTCAGATGATGGACACGGAACACACGTGCATTTCGTGATCAATCAAATGAAGTTTTCTATATCTCACAAATTGTATCGTGCACTCTTGTTCTGTTTGTAATTTGAAGTTCTTGTATTGTCTAATAGATCTAAGTCACTAGATGCCGTTGAAATATATCGTTCTTGTAAGATCACCTGGATATTAAAGCCATCTCTTAGCAACGACCATTTTTGTACGAATTTTCAAACTACAAATGTATCTTATTCCTTCCTTCAGTATTTAGACCTTCTCAATGTTTAAACTATTTTTCTTTCTTCCAAAAGATGATATTAAAATTGTGATCATATTGTTTATGTTCCGGATGAGGTCGCGTCTTTGAAATCTTTAATGAAGACAAAGTGTAAGCGGTCCGTGACTGAAGTGAAAGAGTTACGAATTGGACGATAGACTGGTTTAAATCCGGAAAGTTGACAGTAAATTCTATCAGTTTAAAACTTAAAAGACTTTCAGCATGAATTCCAGCCCCCCAAAGTTGAAGATATTCGTATGATTCACTTATTACGTGATCTCATTAATTCAATTCGATTCAAAAGATAATTATTGTGAACAATTCATCAATATTTGCCGTAATGTAAGTGACCCTCTCGTGGTATGAAGTGCATTAATGCATATTTAAGAGAGACAGTACAATTGTTAAGATTAAATATGCGCGTGCTGGAAATGTTTCACATGTGAGATTACTGAGGTCGAGGCGTCGACCTCTCCTAAACATATCCGATTTCGAAAACCATCTAGAGAGCGAAGCCTTGTCATTGGTTAGTTTTATCATGTGATCAAAAATCGACCAATCAGAAATTTGTATTTTCAATAAGTTTTTTCTGCTCTCCCTTTCGTAATTTCATTGACAGGTGTGGCTGTGCATTCAATTGAAAATAAAACTGGTTTAAATCTAGAGCCATACCCCTTTAAATCTTGTCACTACAAACGAATAATGTGTTACTTGGAAAATCGCCATTGATGAAAAACAGATATTTAATCAAAAATCGATACGTTGTAACAAACAGCCAATAATTACATACATGTGACATGATAGACGATTCCAACAGAGCAGAACTTTTTTCTTTAGACTTTTCATCAAGGTCTAGGGTTATACCACTGCGTTTTTATACACATTTGCCACATTTATTAGGTCTGTCAGGGCTCGGGTTGATAATACAATGACGAGATTGACTTCCAATCAGCCAGGACCCAAATCCTCGCTTATTGGGTTTAATTTCTTGTCATTTTCATTATCTCTGTTTATCTAATATAATACCAGTTTAAATTCTCTAATCTCATCTGTGCCATCCATCATCAGGATCTAAGGTTTTGAGATTCGGGTACAATCTCAATATATCATTGAACATTACGTCTGTTACTTGTAAATTTTATTCTATGAAATCAGCTTCCTATCTCGAAATTAATCAAGTCTGAAAGTTGAGCATGGTTTCGTGTTAATTTTAAGTTTGCCAGGGTGAGCTATATCTTCTGAGAATATTTCGTGACCTGATTTTTCAAAAAAAATCCGAAAAAAAAACACATTCCGTTTAAAGGTTGCAGAAGAGAGATGTAATACCGGACGTCCAGTGATCATTAAGATTTTATGTTACATTCATGATATTGTTACACAGTATTGTTCCATCTAATCAAATAATTTTTATAATATTATGTTTATTTTAACAATTCTAAAATTCAGATAAAAAATTCATATAAAATGTTAAATTCGCCATGATGAAAGATATAACCCCGTTTCTAATGTTTTTTAAAAGCCATACGTTCAAGTGCTGAAAAGTTAATTTTGTCAGTATGAATTAACTCAGCTAAAATGTATTTGGAGTTGAAAGTGGACGTAAATGACATCTGCTCAACAACATTACAAGTGGTAAAAACTAAACTTAAAACCCATTTTGACATTTTCTATGCCTTGTGGGTATGCATCCAATGAACGCTGTCTTGTCCAGACAAATATTAGTCAATTAACTCTTCAGATATTGAGTATTTTCTTCATGTAACAAAAAATGGTAGAGTTTAATTCTTAACTTTAACTGTTAGTACGGAGTGAGAATTTGATCTGAATAGTACGGAAGGGTTGAGGTGACATTTAGACTTGCAGATAGTACAGTTAGTTCTTGAGAGTGAAGACTTATGATTTAAGATTTAAAACTTACGAGTAAAGACCACACATTTGGACGTCATTCTTACCAAATTATACCCTTTTTAGGCTTAGAAAATATTGGGTGAAGTTTTGCACACAAGTTATTTTCCGATGTACCGCTAATGTTGTATAGCATTGAAACTTCATCTCAAGCAACTGTCAGGAGCGGAGTATAAATGTGTTAGATAAAACCATAATGGCCTGTTTTATCATCATTATGAATTAGAATTTGAAGGTGAAGAATATTATATTATATTTAGGCCAATTAACCACATTACCAAGACAAGGCTTAACTGTTTGTCAGGAAGAAATTGCTAAAAGTCGACAAATTATAAGCTACTGCACATTTTGAAAACCCAAACAGGTTCAGTGCCTTCAGTGCTTTGATCTGTATACTGTATAAACCATACTGAACTTCTGACCTTATGTCATTATGTAATCTCACTATACTCTCAGAGACAGAACTGCTTTACTAAATGAAACAATTTTCAATAAGTAGTAAATTCTGTTACCTGGACACTTTTGTGCGGATGAATACTTAATTATTATACTTGTTAGTTTTACAGTTTAAATTGCCAAAATATTTCCCATACTTGCAGAATTAACACAATTCTGCAATATATCTCCAATTTTTATCAAAACTGCAAAGTCTGCAATGTATACTTATACTACAAGAGGTACTATTTTTCAACGCGGAGGTACATGTAAGATGCGTCACTGTTTTGTAAGTTGAAAAAGTGGTGTGTAGCTATAGGGGCTTTCACTTTATGTCTATGTGAAAAAAAACTGGAAACTAGCAAAAATATAATCTGTTAAGTCTTAGTGTACCCTCGGTGCTTCCGTAGAAATTTGTATTTTTTAACATATTGTTTATTGCCATGATATTGACTTGAACTTCAAACATGAGAAAACAATATCAACCACATCCGAACTCCTTTCTAAATTTCTTAACCCAAACTTAGATGTTGTTTTTCAACATAGACATGTCATGTCGAGCTTTCCCTCAGCTCTGATGCAATCAAAAACAAGACAAGTTTGTCTGATATTATCTTTAGAAACCGGATAATAAAAATAGGAAAATCTTATCTCTTTTTTTCTGTCATTTTATGTGCGTATGTCATTTACGGAGTAGCAATATACATACATTTTACAACCACGGTCCCGCAGTTATGAATTTTATAGTCTCGAAACAAACACGCCCGCTTGACAATGTGACATGATTAATTCTACAAGCATTGTCATATAGCTCTCCCACGAGTTTGGAATTAACATTCTGCACATTCCGCGGACTGACAGCTATATATATTTTGTCGATGTATCAGTCTTACACGAGTGATGGATCTTTCGTCATCCATTCTTGTAGCGATGATGTCATGATTAATCTAAAACATTGATCAATAAACACTCAACATGTACATTCTGTCTGTTTGCTGATGAAAATTGAAATTGCTTTCTAAAATTTATAGTTTTACGGTATAATTATGTCATGTTCTGAGCCGAAAGTCAAGTGGGTCCATGCAGTTTATTAAGGGTGTATACCCATAAGTGCATCAAAATGGAGCGGACAGAGTTTTGGAACCTTGTATGCTTTTTTTTTCAAAATGTGTCGTGAATAAATTGAAATACCTATGGTAACTTTAAAAGAAATTATGAAATTGGACAAGACTGTTTTTATAATATTGTCATTTTAGTGGCATTGAAAAGATACATTTATAAAATACGTACAGTATTTATTATAGATATACGGTACAACCTCTCTAGAGCGACCTTCACTTGAGCAGCAACCACCCTTCAACAACAATATGATTTTCCCCTCGGCACGATTTAACTATTAATTTAACCTCTCTAGAGCTACAATGTCTCAAC